>BLSH010205259.1:138456-157660 GCA_018402905.1 Glandirana rugosa
CCCCCCTCATCCACAGCCACCTCTCTGTACCCCCCCTCCTCCACAGCCACCTCTCTGTGAGCTCAGTAACACAGAGCAGCAGCTGCCGACTCGTACTAAGGAAGCCTCGGAGCTCCTCTGCACCCGCCCCTGTTTTCTCTTATTCTTGCTAGGCAGCCGGGCCCGTCCAGACGCTGGGGCCTCTTACAAGTGTATGGGCTGTACCCCCCCCTGATGGCGGCCCTGGTTCCTAGCACTGCACTACCTGTTCTCATATTAGGCCCATACATAGACTTCCTAGCACTGCACTGCCTATTCTCATACTAGGCCCATACACAGTTCCTAGCACTATTCTCATACTGGGCCCATAGTACAGCACAGTCTGCTCATGGGATTCATAGCACACAGGCCATTCACAGATAGGGCTCCTGTCATTACCTGACAGTTCCCATTGGGGTATTGTCAGTAGATTTGGTACATATGTTCTTTCCTTTTAACAGAGGCAGAGACACTAGGAGCCCATGATGAATGCTTAAGGGTCCCCGCTCAATTTGACAGGGTTCAATAAGTTGGATGCAGCCTGGGGAAAGGTCCTTCCAGACCCAAAGCAAACTGCAGATATAGGCAGATATAGCCCGGCCGCCGCACACCTTACCTAGCCCGAGTGATTAGCAGGTAAAAGCAGCCTGGGCTTGATTCATCCAGACCACAACTCCAGCATGTTTTGCCCCGCCCCCAGGGCTTAATCATGGAGAATTATCCATGCGGCGTTTGTGCCATCTCTTCATATTTCTGTAGAGGCACTAGGAAGGCCATGGCGGGTGGATGGGGTCCAAGTCACCTGGGCATCAGATGTATGACTGGCATTGTAACAACATATATAGATGGCATAAAAGTGAATGTAAACCCGTTTCATAAAATTTGAGCTGGGCACATATATCTGTAGTGTTTTCTTATCTCTCTTTAAATCACTGAGTCCCGTGGCTTTCTCCTGCTCCGTTCTTCTTTTATCAGCATGATAACTTCTGTGTCGTGGGAAGTTGCTACAGTGAGAGAAAAAAGTATTTGATCCCCTGTTGATTTTGTACGTTTGCTCACTGACAAAGAAAGGATCAGTCTATAATTTTAATGGTAGTTTATTTTAACAGTGAGAGACAGAATAATAACAAAAAATCCAGAAAAACGCATTTTAAAAAAAGTTATAAATTGATTTGCTTTTTAATGAGGGAAATAAGTATTTGATCCCCTATCAATTAGCAAGATTTCTGGTTCCCAGGTGTTTTCTATACAGGTAACAGGCTGAGATTAAGAGCACTCTATTAAAGGGAGTGCTCCTATTCTCAGCTTGTTACCTGTATAAAAGACACCTGTCCACAGAACCAATCTCTCCACCATGGCCAATACCAAAGAGCTGTCCAAGGATGTCAGGGATAATATTGGAGATCTACACAAGTCTGGAATGGGCTACAAGACCGTTGCCAAGCAGCTTGGTGAGAGAATGACAACAGTTGGTGCGATTATTTGCAAATGGCAGAAATACAAAATAACTGTCAATCTCCTTCAGTCTGGGGCTCCATGCAAAATCTCACATTGTAGAGTTTCAATGATTGAGAACGAAGAGAATCTTGTCAATGATCTCAAGGCAGCTGGGACCATAGTCGCCAAGAAAACAATTGGTAACACACCATGCTGTGAAGGACTGAAATCCTGTAGCGCCCACAAGGTCCCCCTGCTCAAGAAGGCTCATGTACAGGCCCGTCTGAAGTTTACTAATGAACAAGCTGAATGATTCAGAGGAGAACTGGGTGAAAGTGTTGTTTTCAGATGAGACCAAAATCGAGCTCTTTAGCATCAACTCAACTCACCGTGTTTGGAGGAGTAATGCTGCCTATGACCCCAAGAACACCATCCCCACCGTCAAACATGGAGGTGAAAACATTATTTTTTGGGGGTGTTGTTCTGCTAAGGGGACAGGACATCTCCACCGCACCAAAGGGTTGATGGACGGGGCCATGTACTGTCTCTCACTGTTAAAATAAACCTACCATTAAAATTATAGACCGATCATTTCTTTGTCGGTGGGCAAATGTAAAAAAATCTGGAGGGGATCAAATACTTTTTTTTCCCACACTGTATAAATAGATTAGCAGAGAGACTGACTTCTCAGAACACAGCTCTGCACATTCCTTCCTTCCTTTGCCTATGTGGAGAAGGGGGTGTGTGCCTTTCCTACAATCGGCTGTCTTGGCTGTATGCCCAGACTTCACACTTAGTGTTGAACAGGAAGAGAAAATCTCTTAACACGATGTGAACTTTCTAAAGAATATATAAGCTGAGGACAGCAGATATACAGGTAAAACTTATGTAGGGTGATTTGTTTCTCTGTATCATCTGAGGCTGTTCACTTCACTGGGTATATGCCAGGGTTTACATCCACTTTAAGGTCTAGTCATAGGTGTGCGTACAGGATGTGTCAGGTGTGCATGGGCACACCCTAATCACTCCGTGTGGTCACATATTCCCCCTGTGTAGACGCATGACATTTTACCAAATTATAAATGTTCCTTTTTCCTTTTTTTTTGTTCTAAAAAAAATATAAATGTGAAAAAAAAATTAAAAACTACTGACACCAATCTCTGCCCTTATGACACCATCCACTACTCTACTGACACTATCAGTATATATACACATGCGCGCGCACACACACACATGTGTTTGAGCTTTGGGGTGCACACCCTAATGCAATAGGCTGCGCACACCTATGGGTCTAGTTTGTTCTCAAAGAGTGATCTGTGGTGGATCACTTTTTCAGAAGGTGCGTGGCAGGTCCTGTGGTGGGTTTTTATCACCCACACCACTGTGCCGCAACCTCATTTATTGGAACTCCTTTGCGTTTAAAGTGATATTAAAGTCTTGTGTTTTTTTACCTTTTTTAAAATAATAAACATGATATACTTACCTGCTCTATGTAATGGTTTTGCACAGAGCAGCCCAGACCCTTCTCTTCTCATGTCCCTCGATGGCACTCCTGGCTCCTTCCTTCTGCTGAGCGCCCCTACAGCAAGAAGCTTGCTATGGGGACACCGGAGCCAAGCAGCTGCTCTGTGTGTCCATTCAGACATGGAGCTGCAGGTTAGCACCGCCCCCTTTCTCTCTCCTCATTGACTTTGACAGCATCAGGAGCCAATGGCGCCAGCTGCTGTGTCTCAGCCAATCAGAAGGGAGAGTCCCAGACAGCCAAGGCTCTCATGCAACATCGCTGGATTGAGATGGACCTCAGGTAAGTATTGAGGGGGGCTGCTGCACAAAAGATTTTCCCAAAACATCTTTCAGGACAGCACCCGAGAGATCATGGCTCCTCCCCCAACAGGAAAGGCCTCATCCCCAAAACTTCAAAAGTAGGCCTCCTCTGGTGGGGAGCCAGGATCTCCCGGGGCTGTCCTGGGAGACAGGGGTCCTCACCTGTAGTTTTTTCTGCTTGGAGCTGTGACCCTCCCACCTGCACTGAACTGGTAGTCCATGGGCTCCTTCACCTTCTTCCGTGCTCGGGGAGAGCCTGTACGGTCCGGGAGTGCTGCCCTGTGTTTTCTGGCAGAACGGCTGCGTGCTGGAAACCCCGCAGGTGCTCGTAAGGAGCGGTGGGGTGTAAGCAGGGCCATCTTTCTGGTGACAGGAGTGCTCTTGGCTGCTTCCTGTACGTAATAGAAGGGGCGGCACTTCCGGATCGGCGTGTGGCATCATTTCCGGCCGCAGATGTGCAGGAGGGGGAGGTAGGGTCACCTGGTGACTCAGTTCCGGTTCGGCGCAGCTGCGTTTTTGAAACCGGGAACTGGACTATACACGCGACTGCAGTGCGCTCTGCTATGTAGGACAGCGCAGACAAGGGGGCAAGCCAAGGCTAAGGTAAGGGTCTGTGACCTGATTACCGTCCTTTGCTCTTCTGGGTTTTCACCCCCCCTCCACCTACCTTCCTGGGTTCCCTTGTTGGTGGGTGGCAACACAAATGTGGGGAGAGAGTATGTCTGTAATGTCTTTCCCTACCACAGGGGATTCTCTATTAGGTTGGATGAGGTGATGGGTGCTTGCATGGGCACAGGAAAGGAGTAGGTCTTTTCTAGTGCACCTGAGTGTTAAGTTCAGGTCAGCTGTGCAGCAGAATTTAAGCGTGTGTCTTTTCTGTTGTCCCCTTTCTCTGTTTGTCCAGGCTAAAAGCCAGGCTCAACCAGTGAAGAGAAGATGTCCTATTTGCAAGGACAAAGCGAATCCTGGACAAAGACATTTTGTACGGATTGTATCTCAAATGTCGTCAAAGAAGAGTCTCCATCTATTTGTGGCGACCTAGTGACTATTAAGAATGAGCTCAGGGCCACCTTTCAAGCCTTTAGGTCTAGCCTAATGGAAGGGCTGGTATCTTCAGGGGGATCCGGGGCTCAGCCCTCTGCCTTTCAGGAAGCTTCCTTGGCCTCACTGGGACTGGGAGGAGGTCTATCCTCCCAGGATACCTCCCAGGGTCACCCTGATCAGGAAGATATGGATTCTGATGAAGAAGAAAATGATTCAGATGTGGCCTCTAAGTACAAACTGTCACTTGAAGAGGTGGGAGGACTACTAAAAGTGATTCACTCTACCCTGGGCATAGAGGAAGAGAAAAAAGAACTCACTTTGCACGACCGCATGTACACAGGCCTAGGGGATTCTAAGGGCCGCACATTTCCAGTACACTTAATCATTATGGATATGATTAAAACAGAATGGCTGGAACCGGAGAAAAAAAAACATTTTTCTCCCGGGCTCACAAGCAAAGGTTTCCGTTTGGGGACAATTCTGATTCCATTTGCTGGGGATTTGTTTGGTGCCGAGTTAGACTCCATTCTTGACTGCACAGCTGATAAAAAGAAAGCCTTTCTGGTCAAGATAAAGAAGGTGCAGACGCGCAGCGTTTTTTTCTGCCTCAAAGGCAGCAGGAAAATAAGACACAGAAAAGGAAGCCATGGCCTTCCCAAAAGCCAAAGGGTAGGAGTGGAGTGCTCTTCAATCCTCTTACGGCCCCCGGAAAATCACAGTGACTCCTTCCTTCCAGTAGGAGGAAGACTTGAAGAGTTTCTTCCACTCTGGAGAGCCGTAACAACAAACCAGTTTATCCTGAACTTGCGCTCTCAGGGTTACGCAATCGTGTTCAAGGAAGAACCTCCAAAAAGATTTCAGGTGGAGCTTTGTCAAGGTGTCCAGGTATTGCACGTACAGGTCTTATCAGACAACGCCACCGCAGTGGCCTATGTAAACAGGCAAGAGGGGACCAGGAGCAGAGCACTGCAGAGTCTAGCAGTAAATGTCCTAAATTGGGCAGAGCGCCATACGCAATCCTTACCAGCAGTCCACCTAAAAGGATCCTTAAACTGGATGGCAGATTTCCTCAGCAAAGAATCAGGTGTACGAGGCATAGTGGTGATTGAACCCGGAAACCTTCCATATGATCATCGGGAAGTGGGGTCAGCCAGAGGTGGACCTCTTGCCACTCAGCAAAATACTCCGGTGCCTCTCTTCTACTCCTTGAACAGAGCTGAGACGTCTCTAGGGTTAGACGCTCTGGCACACAGCTCGGACTTTCACCTCTGTTATGCCTTTCCTACTTTTCAGCTAATACCTCAGGTCATAAGCAAGATCCAAAAGGAGAAGACAACAGTAATCCTCATTATTCCTTTTTGGCCCAAAAGACCTTGGTTTTTGGCCCTTTTCCAGATGCAACTCGAGCCATTCTGGCACCTTCCGCTGAGACAGGACCTGCTGACGCAGGGTCCTCTATTTCACCAGGAGATAGAAAAATTAAGACTCACAGCTTGGCCTCTGAGGAGTAGCTATTAAAGCGGAAGGGTTCTCAGACAGGTTAGTGGCTACCCTCCTGTCTAGCAGAAAGGCGGTTACCAGAGTGATTTATTCAAAGATCTGGAAAGTGTTCATGTCCTGGTGCACTGAGACTAACAGGCCTATGGAAAATGTTACGTCTGTTCTTGAATTCTTGCAGGAAGGAGCGGATAAGGACCTATCGGTCAGTACTCTCAAAGTCCAGGTTGCAGAGTTATCTTGGAGAAAGCTATCTCAACAGTACCATTAGTTATTAGGTTCTTCAAGGCCCTTACCCGGTCCAGACCGGTAATAATCAAAAGCTGTCCCAAGTGGGACTTGTCGCTAGTTCTGCAGGCCCTGACTAGGGAGCCTTTCGAACCAAATTACCTTATAGACAGTCTTTTTAGTTGCTATAACTACAGCTCGAAGAATTTGTGAGCTTCAAGCCCTATCTACCAGGGAACCGTTTTGTTCTATTTTTTCACACAGGATTGTTCTGAAGACAGACCTTCGTTTTTTACCGAAGGCCGCCTTGGTCCGAAATTGAGCTCAGATTATACTTCCTACTTTTTGCTCTAATCCGTCGGGGAAAAAAGGAAGAGGAATTCCATACCCTGGATGTTAAAAGAGCAGTCTTAAGTTATCTTGAAGCCACAAAAGACTTTAGGCGTTCAGCCACATTATTTGTTACTTATGCAGGTGCCAGGGAAGGAAGACAAGCTACTAAGGGAACCATTGCCAGATGTCTGAAGATGGCCATCACAGAGGCCTATTCCTTTGCAGGTCAGGAGGGCCCTGTGGGTATTCGGGCTCATTCTACAAGAGCCTTGGCGGTGAGTTGGGCCGAGGGAGCTGGTGCCACCCCTGAGCAGATTTGCAAAGCAGCCACATGGACAAGTCTGATGACCTTTGCCCGCCATTATAGGTTAGACCTTCTGACGGCGGGGGATCAGGCTTTTGGTAGAAAAGTCTTACAGGCTGTTGTCCCACCATAATGGGGGTAAGTCTCGATTATCCTCTCGGGTGCTGTACTGAAAGATGTTTTGGGAAAATTCAAGTTAGACTTACCAGTAACTTGTTTTCCAATAGTCTTTCAGGACAACAATAACCCGCCCTATTTATTGATGCAGTATACGACATAACTGTTGCTTATGTGTTTCAGCCGGGGCTGGAGGTTCTCTACAAACATCTGAATGGATGACATGGAGGCCTCCTTTTGAAGTTTTGGTCTGAAGTTTGAGGTCTTTCTTGTTGGAGGAGAAGCCATGATCTCTCAGGTGCTGTCCTGAAAGACTATTGGAAAACAAGTTACCGGTAAGTCTAACTTGAATTTTTTTTATCTTATAGTGGAGTTCTACCCATTTAAAAGTCAGCAGCTACAAAAAAGTGTAGCTGCTGACTTTTAATAATCAGACACTCACCTGTCCCTTGCTCCAGCGATGCGGTTGCCCACTGCCTCTCTCCTCTCCCCCTCCTCCATGTGGCACTGACATGGCAAGTGTGGGCGCCCGGCTTTGGCTTCAAAGCCGGGCGCGCACTCCGCATGTGCGAGCCGTGCTGCACGCTGTGAATGGCCAGTGTATCTTCTGGGACCTGTGACGTGTCCCTCCCGAAGATTGCCGGGAGGGAGGGGGTAGAGGTGAAATTCCTTCCGGCTCCGCGGAGCCTGGAAAATAAGTGGGAGCTGGATACCTGCAAAAAACAAGTATCTCCCCCGGGTGGAACTCCGACTTAATGCATAGAATGCATTAAGATAGAAATCCTTCTGCCTTTAGAACTACTTTAACCACTTGCCTACCACCTGCCGCAGCGTGACGGCGGCAAGATGGCTCATTATCGCGAAACGCTGTCACAGGATGGCGGCTGCGATAACGAGCATTGTGAGCGCGCTCACTGTGTTCGGGGGGGGCTGCCAGCTACCCGCGATGGCCCCCCCCCCGCAGTGAGTATTCAAACACGGATCTCAGTTCTCATAGAGGGGGAAGGGCTGTGATCACAGGCTTCCTGTATATGGAAGCTGTGATCACTCCCCTCTTCCTGCCAGCCCAGCCCACATACAGTTAGAACAGGCCTAGGGAACACAGTTAACACTTAGAGCGCCCCCCTCTAGGTTAACCCCTTCACTGCCAATGGCATTTACACAGTAATCAGTGCATTTTTATAGCACTGATCGCTGTATAAATGCCAATGGTCCCAAAAAAAGTGTCAAAATGGTCCGACATGTCCGGCCCAATATCGCAGTACCGCTAATAATCGCAGATCGCCGCCATTACTAGTAAAACCTTAAAGAAAAATAAAAACCCCAGAAATGAATTCTCATCATTTGTAAACGTGGCAACTTTTGCGCAAACCAACCAATAAACGCCGATTGCATTTTTTTTTTTTTTTTTACCAAAAATATAAGGAAGAATATAAATTGGCCAAAACTGATGAAAAAAAATGTTTTGTTTGTTTTTTTTTTTTTTTTGGGATTTGTATTATATCAAAAAGTAAGAAAAACATTTTTTTTTTTCTTTTTGCTAAATGGTCGTTCTTTTTTGTTTATATCAGCGATCAGAAATGACGCAGAGGTGACCAAATACCACCAAAAGAAAGCTCTATTTGTGGGTAAAAAAGGATGCAAATTTTGTTTGGGTACAACATCGCACGACCGCGCAATTGTCAGTTAAAGCGACGCAGTGCAGAATCACAAAAAGTTCTCTGGTCCTAAAGTGTAAAATCCTTCCGGGGCTGAAGTGGTTAAATAGGTTACATTCGACCAGGGAACTATCTGCTGAATACTACAAATGCTGCCAAGTTTGGCACCTTTTGGGGGGGGGGGGGATCTTGTTTTGACAGGTACCCGCTCCCACTTCTGGTTCAGTTCAGCCCCCCTCTTTCCCCCCACAGCCGGCCCATTCACAAAGTGCATCAGGAAACTGGATGTGAAGCCGCAAGGTCAAGATGGCGACACCAACACCTGATAGCTGATTGAAAAATCTGTTCGGGTGAGGACACCGCTGCATTCCTGGACAGGTAAGTGCCCTAATATTAAAAGTCACCAGCTACAGTATTTGTAGCTGCATACGTTTTTACTGGGGGGATCTTGGAGCTCCTTTTTAAAGTGGTTCTACAGCCAAAAGGTTATTTACCTTAATGCATTAGCTGCATTAAAGTGGTTGTTAACCTCAGACATGAAATATAAACAAAGCATATCCTTCTGTAAGTGTGTACTTAGTCTCAGTAAGTGTCATTTCTGTCTGCTGCTTCATTCCTCTGCTATCAGCATGAGTCACTTCCGACAAGTTTTCCTGACACCTAGAGAAAAATGGTGACAGGGGAGGGATCTCCAGCTGATTGACAGTCTTAGCTCTGTTTCTGTGTGCTGTTTGAAGGAGGGGTGGGGGGGGGGGGGGGCCCTTCTATCCCCTCTGCAGAGCATAATTTCATAATTTTCATAATGTCAGATGGCTCAGACAAGCTGTATGAATTCTGTACTTTGGATGTAGAGAAAAAACTGCAGATAAACAGGTACAACTTATGTATGAGGATTTGTTTCATCTCTGTGTGTCATCTGAGGTCAGTCATGTCACTAGTTATATGTAAGGGTTTACAACCACATTAAGGTAAGATATCCGTCCACTAGCTGTCGCGTGCGCCCCCCCCCCCAAATGCCTACACAAGTCCTCTCTTGATCCAGAGCTGTGCCCGTCTGAAGCAGTGCTTGTCTTCTCTCCCTCTCTCCATCACAAGCACAAACGCAGTCAGTTAAATCATGTGCGGAGGGAGGGTGAGGGTAAGGCTGAGCTGCCCTGTCTGTGTATGGACATACACCGCTTTGCTTGGGAGAGAACCTGCATGCCTGCCCCTATAGCAAGCTTCTTGCTATGGGCGCAGACACAGAAGAGGAGGAGCAGACAGCAACAGCCAGGGACCCCAGAAGAGGAAGTTCAGGGCCGCTGTGTGTAATATCCTTGCACAGAGCAGGTAAGTATTATATCTTTTTTTATTATAGCCAAAGAACATAGAGGCTTTAGTATCACTTTAATTCTTGCTGTGCCCGTGAAGCAAAGCATGACAACCACAGCATGTGTACACCTCCATCTGCTGTCTTTGCAGCATAAAGCTGAATTCCAGGTTTACTTTCCCATTAGCAAGTTTGTTTGGGCCAGGCAGGTCCAAACAATCTATTTACTGCACTAACAGGTGCACCCACTGAGTGTGCTGTGTTAACTGTACGTTGCCTCAGGTACATACAGTATACAGCATTTTAGTCTCAAAGTGAAACGGACAAGACATTCCCGTCCTACATGCAGACCAAAATAGAGTTGGGCCAAGTGGCACTCAGCTATTCATGGGCTTCTTTGTAGCCTACGAATGAGGCAGAGAGGTGGGCAGATGAAGTCACAATTTCCAACTCCGCCAATTAGAGGAAGATTTGTATTCATTCATACCTGATCATTTTGCCCTGAAGGACCTTGTTCTGACACTACTTGTATTAGGGTAGTAACACTGCCCCTGTCTTGCAGTTGGTCTTCTGCGTTGCACCCTGTCAGTCCCTTCCCTGATAGACTACAAGCAGCCATGCTGCCAAATATTGTACAGATGTGTTCCACTTTTTTCAACTATTTGTAGCTTTAAAGTAAGCAGTGGGGTGGGGGATCAAGAACTTATAATTTGACAAATGTGCAGTACAGCAAATTTCCAAGGCCATTTTATGGTCAGCAGGGTTTTGTAAAGTGCTGTCATATTTTGTGGTTGAACCTAGACATTTAAAAATGTGCCCTTGTGGCTGACTGATACCAATGTTCAAAAAAGACTAGAAAAATGTAATGTGACCGGATCACCAGGACTGGATGGCTTGCACCCAAGAGTTCTTAACCACTTGCTGACCGCCCGCTGCTGCGTCCATATACTATTTACACCACGTGACAATAAATGAATAGTCCATTAATGTGATTTCACACAATGCATCTGGGTTAATGAAAAATCTTCAGTATAAAGCAGGTTGATCTTGACAATGCTGTGAACCCTCCACCAGTCTACTTATGTGGTCACCTCCCCCAGCGACCCTTACTGGGTCTAATCACGCTTTCCCTACGGGTTAAATCCTCCTGGCTGGCGGCTACTCAGATACTCCTTATGTTCTCATTCATCACAGTTGGGCATAATTCCAGTATCAGCATGTGGATAGAGAGGAACTATATAGTGCTTTATCACTTTAAAAATTAAACTTTATTAAAACAGAAGATGATTTCATTCACATTTATGTGTGCACAGCCTCCGGCATCTGCGTATTCCTCGGCTGTTGCACCAAACGGGTCCCAATCTCAAGGGGTCTTGACTAAAGTCACGTTACCTGTGACGAAACGCGTCGTAGGGGAGTCTGTAACATCAGTACGCACTATCAGGCAGGAGATTGGGACCTGTTTGGTACAGCAACTTTGCAATATGCAGATTCTTGGGGGATTGCAGGTGTACCGTGCGCCCCAGTTGTGACTGAGTATATTGCCCGAGTGCACCAAAGGCTGTGCACATACAAATGTGAGTGCAATAATCTTTTGTTTTAACAAAGTTTAGTTTTTAAAGTGATTGCATTATCTAGTTCCTCTCTATCCACATGCTCATATTAGAATCATGCCTGACTGATGAATGAGAACATAAGGAGTATCTGAGTAGCTGCCAGCCAGAAGGGAAAGCGTGATTAGACCCAGTAACGGTCGTTGGGGGAGGTGAGCGCATAAGTAGACTGGTGGAGGGTTCACTGCATTGTCAAGATCAATCTGTTTTATACTGAAGATTTCTTTCATTAACCCAGATGCATTGTGTGGAATCACATTAATTTATTGCACGTGGTGTAAATAGTGTGTATATATAGAGTGTGTGTATATATAGAGCAGGGCTTAACAAATTTGCTTTGAATCTAGGAGCCAGCTAAAAAAGTTAGGAGCCAGGTTTTTTTTTTTAGCGTAGTTTGGGGTTGTCAGCGCCCGGGGTAAGGCAAGTAATTTGCGCCCCCTAACTTACAGCAGAGCAGCCAGTCAATAACTCCAACACCGTTACATCAGGGTTATAGGCTGGTCAGAAAGAATGACACTAAAAACCTGTTATGGGGGAAACTCCTTATTATGCCTAATGCATCGTGACTGTGACATGTAAAACGCCCTCATCTGCTGCCTAATGCAGCTTAAGGGTGGCAGAAACATGTCTCTACTGCACATCTAAATGAACCCTTAGTTACACTTTAAATAAAATACAAAAAAGGATGAAAGAAGTATTCCAGTGCTGCTGATCTTCTGCCTCTTTGCAGCCACTTCCTGTCTACATGCGTGTCCCCCACGGTGACTATTCATTGATCTGGTGGGTTTATGGTCACCATGAAATACTGGAGCCCAGATGTATATAAAGAGTGGTAATTATTGATGGTACACAGGGCTTTATCACAATTTTGTTGCTTAGAATAAAGATCACGATTCTCGCGGCGTAACATCATCTTTCACTTTATTAAAAAAATAAATAAATAATGGGCTAACCTTGCTGTTTTTTTAAAAAAATATATCAAAAGTGTATTTTTTCCAAAAAAAATTGCATTTGAAAGACCTCTGCGCAAATACCGCCATTTTATTGTCTAGGGTCTCTGCTAAAAAAAATATGTTTGGGGGTTCTGAGTTATTTTCTAGCAGAAAATAGTTTTTTTTTACTTGTAAGCAACAAATGTCAGAAAAGGTTTAGTCTTTAAGTGGTTAAACTTCCCTTAGCTAGAGGAGTAAATTCATTTTATCTAAAACAACCAAAAGATACATTGTATGTTTTGTATCTTTTAGTGTTTATAGTTATCAATGGTGTTGGCAGACTGCGCATTTTTTCTTTTTCGTTCGTCGACAGGCACAGCGATTCTTAGGACTAAGTGGGTTATGCTGCCTCTTATTAGGAGTTACTAGGCAGAATAGGCAGCTCTAACAGAAAAAAGAACCGCAACAGACACAGCCCCTCCCAGGGGGCAGTCCCCACTGGCAGATAACCCCACACCCAGCTCCTGCTAGCTCAGTTTTCTCTGCCTAGTGCAAGGAGTTAGACCTAGGCTTCCATGTTGGGATCTGTGGTGCCTCTCTGGGCCACTTTCGGCTGTCCTAGATGAACACTACAATCAAGTAGCCGCGCTGGGCGACAGGCTGGTTCTTGGATCCAGGTGCTCTCCCCAGCCGGCCATCACGCGTTAGACCGAATGCTTCGCGCTGGGTCGACAGCGGCAAACCCCGATGCAGACGGGGGGGCCCTGCGGGTTAAACATCCCGCCATGACACATAGTGTGTCCAGGGCCGACAGCTCCCTCCAGCCTAGCCGGGAGCGCGAAAGCTGTCCGGGTGGGATTCCCGCACCACCCAACTAGATGGGGTAAGTACGCCCCCCCTCTCCCCAGCCGGCCATCGCGCGTTAGACCGGATGCTTCGTGTTGGGTCGACCGCAGCAAACCCCGATCCGGACAGGGGGCCCTGCGGGTTAAACTTCCCGCCATGACACGTAGTGCGTCCAGGGCCGACAGCTCCCTCCAGCCTAGCCGGGAGCGCGAAAGCTGTCTGGGTGGGATTCCCGCACCGCCCAACTAGATGGGGTAAGTACGTCCCCCCCGCCCCTCGGGGTCTCAGGGTAGCGGATGGTCTTCCCTCCCCTCCCTTGCTAGCAATCCCCCCTCCCCCACCCCTCCGATACCCTGCTGTCGCACCTCCACCGGGGCTCCCAGGGTGTGTGTGCATGTAGGGCCCTAGAGGCCCCCCCTCCGCACCTCATGCTGCGGCGGTTGGATCACTCGGCGGCCATTTTGCCGGGGTTCGGCCGCCGTTTCCCTGTAGCTGGCCGCATGGTAGAGCCTGGGGAACGGCCGCCGCCCATTTTGGCGTAGCCGCGCCATTTTCTATGGGGTTTTGGCCTCTAGTGGTGCAGGGCGGCTGTTTTCCTGTGGTCTCTGCACTTGATCTGGCCTGTGTGTGCCAGGGGGTGGTCCTGGTCAAGCTGGCGCCGTTTTACCTCCCCCCTGCACGGCCGGATCTCCCTGGGCAGCAGGGCAGCAGCGCAGCAGCGCAGCAGCTATGGAACAGCAGTGGAGTAGGACAGGAGGCGAGCGGGGCAGCGACAGCGGCGGACAGCAGAGGCAAGCAGCTCTTCTCCGGGTCGGGTGGTGAGTCCCTCTGGGGTGCCCCTTGTGACCAGCCTTGCTCAGCTGTGGGGTGGGGGGTGCAGTGGTCTCCTGGCATTGGGCCTTATTTGGCGCCGCCAGGGTGGGGACAGGATGGCAGTCGCTGCGGGTGCTTCCCCACCGGACCTCTCTGTGCCTGCAGCTAGCGCTTCAGGGACCTCGTCCCTTATAGACGCCAGGTTGACAGTCCAGGAGAGCTTCCCGAGATCCCTGATGCTCCTGATAGTGGGGATGAGTGTGAGGCGTCCGCGGATGCGCAGGAGAGGGCACTAGTAGGCGCTGTGATTACCTCAGAGCGAGAGACCCTGCAATTGGACGACCAGGCGGGACCCCATCGGGGTGCCCGGCCCCTTCAGGTCGCATAAGACCGGCCGGTACGGTTCGAGTCTTCCTGTTTTGTGGATTTTCTGGAACAGGTTGTTTATAGGGACTGGGCTCAGAACCCCCCCCCCCCCCTTTCCCAGACGTTTCGCTGTGCGCTATGCTGTTGGGGAGGAACTGATGCAGAAGTGGGCATCGCCCCCTGTGGTTGCCTGCCCCCTACCCCCCGTGTACTGCCTGAATAGGGCGACCACAATCCTGGTGGAGGGCACACTGGCCTTTTTAGGGACCCGGTTGATGGGAATACCGAAGCTTGCGTCAGATCCCTGTTTGTTATGGCGGGATCAGACAGACGGCCCATTGTGGCTTCTGCGCTGCCATCGCACATTACTCACTTTGTGGGCGGAGCTGTTATATAGTGAGGTGAGCAACACTCAGGTTCCTCCTGATTGCGTGGGTCTCGCTGATCAGCTTGTCCATGGGCTACGGTATCTGTGGGATGCAGCCCTGGACGCGGCCCCCCTGATGTCCAAGGCCTCCGTGGTCTCTGTGTGGCCAGGCGGTGGCCTTGGCTGTAGTGCTGGTCAGCGGACCAGACTTCTAAAAAGGGCCCTGGCGGACTTGCCTTTTCCAGGGTGGGTGGCTCTTTGGGCCTCCTTGGTTGGGATTATCAACATCCTCACAGGTGGGAAGAGCACCTTTCTCCCGGAGTCGAGGAGGATTGCGCCCCCGCTCCTCGGGCAGGGTTCGCAGGCCGCCAAGGCCCAGGAGCGTCCCTGGCAGCGTAACCATGCCAAGTCAGGGGACGAGGCTTCCTCTGCATGTCGGGTTGCCTCCACCCGGCTCTTGGGTGAGGAAGGGAGACGTCTCCTGGGGTCCGCAGACAGGGGGTCCACCTGCATTTCGGACCACTGGGATGAGATGGTCTCGTCGGGATACTGAATAGAACTTTGTTCCCGCCCCTCAGATAGGCTATTCGCCTCCAACTTGCAGCTGTCTTTGGCCGGGCTACGGGCCATACAGGACCTGTTTGGTCAGGGGCGGTCGTTCCTGTTCCGCATGTACAGCGTTCCCAAGGTTTTTTTGCTTCAACCTTTTCGGGGTTCTGGAGAAGGATGGGGTTCTTCCCATCCTGGATCTGAGGGACCTCAACAGGTTTGTGCGGAGCCGCAGGTTTTCGGATGGAGTCTGTCCGCTCGGGGGTAGCGGCCCTGCACCAGGGTGTTTTTTTCCTGGCCTCACCTGATATCAAGATGAATACCTGCACATTCCCATCTGCGCTCAGCACCAGTGTTTCCTGCGCCTTGCGGTTGGAGAGGATCACTACCACTTCATAGCTCTCCCGTTTGGCCTGGCCTCCGGTCTTTACCAAACTACTGGCCCTGCGGAGGCAGTGGCGCATTGCGGTGGTGGCGTATCTGGAGTATTTTCTCCTGCGAGCGGAGTTGGCTCCAGCGCTCAGGGCCATTGTGACTTTCACCCTACACACTCTGCATAAGTTCGGATGGGTGATCAATCTTCCGAAGCCGGTTTTGATTCTGTCTCACCACCGGGAGTATCTGGGGCTGATCTTGGATGCAGCCCGGGTGAAGATTTTCCTTCCGCCTATCGAGAAGCAGATGCTTCAGTCGGGGTTTGGTCCCTACTGTCCCAGAAATGGGCCTCAATCTGGTTTTGCATGTGGGTTTGTGGCCTCCTTCGTGGCGGTTCCTTAGGCTCTAGGTCATACCCGTGTTTTGCAATGGGAGATTCTCCTGGGAGGGGACAGGTCCCTGTCTTCACTGGATCGGGTGATCAGAATGGATCACAGGGTGAGGGCATCACTGCTCTGGTGGTTGCGGGCCCCCGCTCTTCGCTCGGGGAGGTTTTTCCTTCCCCTTCGCTGGACGGTGGTCACAACGGACGCCAGCCTTACCGGCTGGGGCGGAGTCCTGGGGCTGTTCTCAGCCCAGGGTCAGTGGTCTCCGGAGGAGTCTAGTCTCCCGATCAATGCTCTGGAGTTGCGGGCGATCTGGTGCTGCCTCTGCCATTGGACATCGAGGCTGCACGGGCGCCCTGCCTGGATTCAGTCGGACAATGCCACGGCTGTGGTATAGGTGAATCACCAGGACAGGACGAGAAGCTCGGCTGCGGCCCCCATTCTGCTGTGGGCAAAAAGCCAAGTTCCAGCAATCTGCCATTCACATACCGGGCGTGGGAAACTGGCAGGGGGACTATCTCAGTCAGCACCTGGACCAAGGAGAGTGGTCCCTGCATTCGGAGGAGTTTCATCAGATTTGTCTGAGGTGGGGTGCTCCGGACGTGGACTTGCTAGCGTCCCGTCTCAATCGGAAGGTGCAGACCTTCGCGTGCGGGACAAGGGATCCCTTGGCGGTCGCGGCGGCTGCTCTAGTAGCTCTGTGGGCTCGGTATCGACTCATCTATGCTTTTTCCCACTCAAGCTGCTTCCGCGCCTTCTGCGCAGAATGGAAGCGGAGGGCGTCTTTGGTATGCCAATGTAGGGCGAATGGTGGTGGATGTCCCCTGGCGACTCCTGCTTCGCGAGGATTTCTGGGGCCCATCTTGCACCCTGCTTTACCCTCTTTGGCTTTAACTGCCTGGCTATTGAATCCCGTGTGTTGAGGAATCGAGGTGTCTCGGACTCGGTGATTCCTACCATGTTGAGGGTGCGTGGGGCCACCTCACGTAAAGTTTATCACCCCCCCTGGAAGGCTTACGTCGCCTGGTGCGAGGCCGGGGGGTGGAACCCTCGTTCCTTTTCGGTGTCTCGCGTGCTGGCCTTCCTACAGAAGGGTCTCGACCAGCAACTGGCATTCAGTACTGTCAAGGGTCGGGTTTCTGCTCTGGCGATCTTTTCTCGGCGTCCTTTGGCGACGCATCCGTTGATCCGTACCTTATGCAGGGGGCTCGGCACGTCGTTCCCCAGGTACGGTTGCCTCTGGCGTCGTGGGACCTTAATTTGGTCATCTCGGTCCTTCAGAAGCCGCCTTTTGAGAATATCTGGGATATTCCTGCAACCGCTTTCACATCCGCTCGGCGGGTGTCCGAGTTGGCGGCTCTATCTCATAGGTCTCCATATCTGGTCCTACAAGGGTATAGGGCGGCCTTGCGCCCTTCACTTTCCTTTTTTTACCGAAGGTGGTGTTATCCTTCCACATCTATAAGGGCATTGTCCTTCCTTTATTGCCCGCACCCATTTCACCTTAGGGAGGTTGCTTTGCACTCCCTGGACGTTGTTCGGGTCCTGCGGGTGTATCTGGCTACCACAGCCTCCTTCCAGAGGCCGGATGCTCTCTTGATCGTGGTGGATGGTCCACACACAGGTTTGGCGGCCTCTTTGGCCACTATCTCACGTTGGATTAGACAGACGGTGACCCGAGTCTATGCTGTTCGGGGTCTGGAGCCTCCTTTTCCGGTCACGGCTCACTCTACCAGGGCGTTAAACACTTCCTGGGCTTTTCGACATCAGGCGTCTGTGTCTCAAGTGTGCAAGGCAGCTACTTGGTCCTCTGTGCACACCTTCTCAACGTTTTACAAGTTGATGTTTTTAGTATCCTCGGATGCTGCGTTTGGCAGCAAGGTTTTGCAGGTGGCCGTGTGAGACACGTGCGTTTCCTCACTGAGGGTTCGTTTGGGTGTAGTTCTGTTCTGTTGCCCACCCCTCATTTTTTTGACACTGCTTTTGGACGTCCCACTTAGTCCTAAGAATCGCTGTGCCTGTTGACGAATGAAAAAGAAAATGGGATTTTTTTGACTTACCGTAAAATCCCTTTCTCTGAGTTCGTAGACAGGTAAAGCACCCACCCCTCTGATGTTGCACTGCTTGTTACGAACTGAGCTAGCAGGAGCTGGGTGTGGGGTTATCTGCCAGTGGGGACTGCCCCCTGGGAGGGGCTGTGTCTGTTGCTGTTCTTTTTTCTGTTAGAACTGCCTATTCTGCCTAGTAACTCCTGAAGAGGGCAGTATAACCCACTTAGTCCTAAAAATCGCTGTGCCTGTTGACGAACTCAGAGAAAGGGATTTTACAGTAAGTCAAAAAAATCCCGTTTTTTTTCTTTAACAGCTGTCAGGTTAGGCAGAAAATGGCTCGGAGATTAGGAGATAAGTATCGGGTGCTGCTTGCCAGGACGCGATTTCTGATCGCCCTGGCGACCGGAGATTGTTGAGCTCTGATAATAGTGTCATTTTTAGTTATTTTCTTTATCAGGAAGTTGTATATATTTATTGCTGGGCAATTGTATCACTGTGTTAATTTACACCTCTCTTTTTATATTGATTCTCATTCCTACAGGTAGCGCTTCACTAATTTATATTTTAGGGACAGAGTTCAGCAATATAGATGTTGGAAGATGCATACCAGGGAGTAGAGAACAACTCCCAGCATGTTTGTTCTGTTTTCTGGATCAAAATAGGGGAAGCAAGCCTCTAAAAACACTATTGCAAGATTGATGCGTTGCGCAATATAAGAAGTGTATCAAGCTTGATCTCTAACCCCAACAAGTATTCAAGCACGTTCCACAAGGGCAATGGTCATATCTTGGCCGTAATAGTCAGGTGCATCTTAGTAAGATCTCAAATGCTTCTACTTGGAATTTTCAAACATTCATTCATCATTACTGCCACAACCTCCTCTCCAGCTGCAACCAAGCTTTTGGGAGGAAGGTGCTCCTGGCTGTGGCCATCTAAGCTCCCCCCCCCCCCCCAGGTATTTCTAGCATCTTGTAAGCAGACACCCTTTTCCAAATTATTATGCAAATTCTATTTTAGTGTCACAAAGATTAAATATTTTGTTTTTCAGTTTAACTCATGGATGCCGTTGTGTCTCAGGGCTCTTTTGATCACTGAAAACAATCTCAGTCACCTGTGATAATTAGATTGCCAGGTGAG
>BLSH010205259.1:157670-223044 GCA_018402905.1 Glandirana rugosa
ATTACAAAAGTATGCAGACACCCTTTTCCAAATTATTATGCATATTCTATTTTAGTGTCACAAATATTAAATATTTTGTTTTTCAGTTTAACTCATGGATGCCATTGTGTCTCAGGGCTCTTTTGATCACTGAAAACAATCTCAGTCACCTGTGATAATTAGATTGCCAGGTGAGCCCAATTAAAGGAAAAACTACTAAAGGAGGGTGTTCCACATTATTAAGCAGAGCACCATTTTCAAGCAATATGGGGAAGATAAAGGATCTCTCTGCTGCCAAAAAGAGTGAAATAGTTCAATGCCTTGGACGAGGTATGAAAACATTAGATATTTCATGAAAACTTAAGCGTGATCATCACAATATTAAGAGATTTGTGGCTGATTCAGAGCACAGACGGGTTCGTGCAGATAAAGGCACATTGAGGAAGATTTTTGCCAGATCCATGCATCGGATCAAGAGAGCAGCTGCTAAAACACCATTACATAGCAGCAATCAGATATTTGAAGCTGCTGGTGCCTCTGGAGTCCCACGGAAATCAAGGTGTAGAGTCCTCCAGAGTCTTGCAACTGTGCATAAACCTTCCATTCGGCCACCACTAACCAATGCTCACAAGCAGAAACGGCTGCATTGGGCAGAAAAATACATGACTAATTTTCTTTTCAGTCCTGTTCACGGATGAGTGCTGTGCAACCCTGGATGGTCCAGATGGATGGAGTAGTAGATGGTTGGTGGACGGCCAACCTGTTCCAACAAGGCTGCGACGTCAGCAAGGCATTGGTGGAGTCATGTTTTGGGCTGGAATCGTGGGAAGGACGTTGGCCGGCCCCTTTAGGGTCCCCGAAGGTGTAAAGATGACCTCTGCAAAGTATGTGTAGTTCCTGACTGACCACTTCCTTCCCTGGTACAGAAGGAAGAACTATGCTTTCCGTAATAAAATCATCTTCATGCATGACAATGCACCATCTCATGCTGCAAAGAATACCTTTGCATCAATGGCTGCTATGGGGATAAAAGGAGAAGAAAAAGTCATGGTGTGGCCTCCATCCTCCCCTGACCTCAATCCTATTGAGAACGTTTGGAGCATCCTCAAACAAAAGATCTATGAGGGTGGGAGGCAGTTTACATCCAAACAGCAGCAAATTCAAGCAGAAACTGTCCAAAAACTCACAAGCTCAATGGATGCAAGACTTGTGAAGCTGCTATCAAACAAGGGGTCCTATGTTAAAATGTAATGTGACCTGTTAAAATGTTCAAAGTTTGATTGAAATAGCTTTTGATTTGAGTAAATATGCTGCAAACACAACAAATGACAATTTTCAGTTCTTTACAACCTATAAAGTGTTTTGAAACTTGCTGTGCGTAATAATTTGGAACAGTGCATTGCAAGTTTTTTGTTTGAAAAAAAAAAATACTGTTATCATTAGGAGGTTTGTTTGAATAAAATTTGAATTGTACTCTTAATAGTTGATAACATGAGAATTATGCTGACTCTTGTTTACATCAATTATTTAGGTAAATTAGAAAAATATCATTGGCATAATAATTTGGAACAGGGTGTAGAAGATCGCTTGGGAAAATTGAGTTTTTTTTACCTGTTAACTTTATTTCCAGGAATCTTCCAGAATATTGCCCGCCTATACCCTCCCTTGGCAAACGTGGTACCAATATTCTGAAAGGGCTTGAAACTACAGACCAGTCAGCCTGACATCAGTAGTATGTAAACTATTGGAAGAAATGATAAGAGCCCATATCCATGAATTTGATCATGAGAATAGTATCATTAGTAGGTACTAACATCAATTTGTGAAGAACGAGTCTCGCCAAAGCAACCCCTTAATTTTCTGAGATGGAGTTTGGATATAGGAAGGCCTGTGGATGTAGTGTATCTAAATTTTGCCAAGACGTTTGATACAGTATCCCATACATGCTTAATTTACAAATTAGGGTCTTTTGGCATTGATGAGGAGCATGTCCAGAGGGTGATGATTGGTGTATTTTCTGAATGGTCTAGAGTTGTGAGCAGTGGTCCTCAGGGCTCTGTTCTGGTACTAGTTTTGCTCAACTTTTTTATAAATCAGACCTGGGCAAAATTGTTGCCCCAGGGCCACATCTGGTCTTTAGCTGTCCTTATCAGGCCTTCAATGCCTCCACTGTTGGCATGTGGCTTTCCTCAATGGGTGAGTTTGATGAGCTGTGCCGTAGAGCTGCACGAATCGTTAAAGATCGCAATCTCGATTCAACCGAACCCCCTCACAATCTAAACCCGACATTTCCTCGAGTCTGTGTAAAAGTGCATAGCTGTCAAAAAAAAAAAAAAAAAATGCCAGAGAATGTTTATCAACATTCCTCAGTGCTGGTAGATAGAGAAGAGATACATTGTATCATTTAGTTCTTTTAGAATAGATCAAAGGGAAACATTTCCGTCTGTAGACGAGGGAAGTTTAACCACTTAAAGACCAAGCCTTTTTCTGACACTAGTTGCTTACAATAATATTTTCTGCTAGAAAATTACTTGGGACCCCCAAACAATAAATATACATTATTTAGCAGAGGCCCTAGAGAATAAAATGGTGATTGTTGCAATATTTTATGTCACACTGTATTTGCACAGCAGTCTTTCAAGTGCAGTTTTTTTTTTTTGGGAAAAAATACACTTCAATGAATTATAAAAAAAAAAACTAAACAGTGAAGTTAGCCCAATTTTTCTGTATAATAAGAAAGATGTTACACCGCAAGAATTGTGAGAGATTCGTGATATTTATTCTAAGCAAAAAAAATTGCGATTCTCATTTTAGCCAGAATCGTGCAGCTCTACTGTGCCACTTGTCAGACTCTGCAGCAAAAGTTAAAAATGCCAGACGTGAACAGCCCCGTTAAGCTCTTAGATAATTAGGGTGGGCGGCTGCATCCCACCCCCTGACCACCCTTCTGAAAGATCTCATGAGCAGTTGTAGCTATTATTGTTAGCACCAGGTGTTTGTTTTCTATATGTTTATGAATCTACAGACCTTCCAAAATTAATATTTGAGAAGAATTAAGTTTGGCCCTCCACAACAGTCCTAGTGTCTCACGTGACCCCTTGGTAAAATGAATTGCCCACTCCTGTTATAAACAATATAGAATTTGAAATAAATAGTTCAATCTCTGTTTGCTGGTGAGAGACAAGTACTAGGAATCATAGTTTATTAAACATTGGTCCCCTTGCTAGATGCATGGTTGGAAAGTGGTGAGGGGCTCCCTGTTGACCACACTAACCAAGCAACGAGATTATCTAGAAATCTGGAACAAAGTGTTATATGCATTGCATAGTGAGATGAATACTTTTTATTTCCTGGCTGTTTCTCTTTAATTAAGTCTTGTTTATGAGAATTGGGCTGCTTTTGCGCTTGGTATATTTAGGCAGTAATACATTCTGTTGTGCTTTGTTTCACCTCACATTGCTGTTTACAAGTGCTGCACATTCTACAGGCAGTTAGTGGTCTCCGATACCAGACCTGTATTGCCTAACTATTTTTCTTTTCCCTTCTCTCCATGTGCCTACTGCATTCATTCTGTAGTATTGGTATTTGCCATTCATTTCACCTGCTGCATCTCTGCATCTCATGGTATGTTTCTAAAAACACTTTAATTTAGTATTTTAGCATATTTGTGATTGTGCTGCATCTGTGAAATTGATGCAGCTCCTTACCATTAAAATATATCCCCAAGCTTCCTGCAGCCATTCTAATGGCCTAAGTGTTTTAGGATATTGATAGTACTGTAAAATTTAAAGCCTCTCTGAGAAAAGCTGTGGAAAACATGGCTAATACAACCTACAGCACTGGAATGTGTCATTGTTCCACCTGTCGTTTTTGCTTTTTACAATAAACCTGCACTTATGCAAAGGGGTATTAAACTGCCTATAGACGTGTAGTCGTGGCTGAGGATTGGCATGCTTTAGGCTCCATTTACACCCGAGCGTATCAATTTACTGCCATTTTTCTTAAGCTTTTTTCCAGCTTTTTACAAACTTTTTTAAAGAGTTTTTAGAAGTGTATTACAAGCGTTTACAGCTTAATGTGTTTTTGTTTAGCCAATAAAAAGCACTAGGGGGAGGATAGGGAAAGGAAATTGGGGATGGAGAGCTGCTATTTGAGTATTTTTACAAGCGTTTTTCTGCTCAAGTGAGTCTCTTCTATTGAAGTCTATGGAGCCAAAAACGCTTGTAATCTGCCTAAAAGAAGCTCATGTACTTATTTTGTGCTTCAGGCTTTTGCTTCAGGTGACAGAACACTCAGATGTGAACAGGGGCCATTGAAATGACTGCAATTTTGCTTGTTGGGAGTTTTGGAGCTTCAGAACTGAGCGTTTTTACAAGCTGAAAAATGCTCAGGGGTGAACAGGGCCTTAGACAAATTTTCACAATTACATTTCTCCATATTTTGAATGGAATACAGCCTATTAGAATGGTCAGGAGTTAAACAATTTCACCTTTCAAGAAGTGTTAAGGCCAGAACTTGTTTACCAGCTAGAACAGGGGTCTCCAAACTTTATAAACAAAGGGCCAGTTTATTGTCCGTCAGGCTTTAGGAGGGCCGGACCTTTGGCCATATGGAGTAGAAAATGTCCTGTCATGAGCAGGAGTAAACAATGTCCCATCTCTGGTGTCAGGAATTGTGCCCCATCGATGGTGTCATTGGGAAGAATTTTATCCCATTATTGGGAGGAAATGTGCCCTATTGTTGATGTCATTGGGGAAAATTGTGCCCCATCATTAGTTTCAGTTGATGAAATAGTGCCACAAGGGCTGGATAAAAGCAAGCAAAGGGCGCATCCGGCCCCCGGGCCACAGTTTGGAGACCACTGAGCTAGAAGATGCCTATAGCTCAACCCCAGAAATACATTTTTGTTTTCAATGGAGTTGAGAGGGTCAGAACCTCAATCAGCTTCTAAATATTATCTGTGCCCCGTTGAGGAGATTTACATTTACTTCCTTTTTTTGTCTGACATCCATCATCTGCGCAGGAAGGGAGAGCAGATCTCCCCAGTGAAGAGACCAGCAGTAATAAAAACCTGACGGGTTCTAACCCTTTCCCACCCTACTATGGACATTGTTTTCATTTCTCTCTGTAACACAATGTTTACCCATTCCCTGTACCGTCTGAAATACTAATGAGTTTTCCTAAATGTGACAGATAAAATTAGACTGTAGTAAAAAATTTGGGGAACCCCAACCTCTATTCAAAACTAAAGGAAAAACAAATTTTGGCTGGAGTTGGGTGAATGGGTGAATTTGTATTGTGAACTTTTTTCATTGCTCTCCACAATTAATACAGTTTTACATATTAAAGTTCGCTATGTATAGTGATTTCCTCTTTTACGTGCATGTAAAGTTGTTTTTTTTTTTTTTTTTCTTATTTAAAACCTTTTCTTTCCCCTGTTTGTTGCAGCTACTACATGCTTATATGGTACACGTTAGGTATTTTATTGTTTAAAAACATGCAGCAATGAAGAACAAAATTTCTGGCTATTGTACACAATCACACATTAGCTTTAATTTTTTTACTTTATTAGAGAATTGTGAACAGGGTTTTTTGGGTCTGATTGAGGTTGTGTCTATGAATGCATATAATTATCGGTCTTGTTCCTTCTAGAACTCCGAGCTCTTCAACCTAACTTATGGATCCCTTGTTGCACAGCTGTGTAAGGACTACGAAAATGATGAAGATGTCAATAAGCAACTGGAGAAAATGTAAGTGTTGCAGTTTGATCTCTTGTGCTTGTGATGTTTTGTACTTGTATAATTTCAAGTGGAACTCCAAACAAATGACTGATCACATTGTTAAAAATGTGATGCCTACTCAGTTTCTGTGGAAGCTGAAAATTTCTGCAATAGGGCAAATTACTACAATGATAGTCATGGTCTTCTTAGTCATATGTGACAATCTTCTGCATACTAACCACTGTGTGTTGTTCGCTTTGCAGGGTGGCCATTCAGGTAGCGTATTGCTTTCTTCTCAAAGAATGCAAAGCCTTCTCTGGTTGGATGAAGTGGAGATTGTGATGTCACAGCCTTTTCTCTCCACACTGCCCAATTAAAAAATGCGTTGCATTGACAAAAATTGCAAGGTGCTCTTAAATTGACATCCATGCCGAACAAGTGCCAGCCTGTGGTTACTATGTAGAAGAGCAAGTGCATGGTGGGCACTTGGGACACATTAGGCTAGCAGTGTGGTCTGTCCCTGCGCCTTTGGGGAGAAAAAGGATTCCTCAAGGCTTACCTTCTCTTACTTTATTAAAATAAATTTTCCAATGTGCAGGCCCTTAGACCCCTTTCACAAGGAAGCACTGCAAAAACGCCGGCAGTTTTTGCGGTTCTTTTCAGGCACCAGCGGGGCGCTTTTTTTAAGGACACATCACGTGACCTTAAAAAAAAAACAAAATGATCAGTTTTGCGGCTCTTTTGGAGCGCTTTTAAGATGCTTTGGAAGCGCTGCCCATTCATTTCAATGAGCAGGGGCGTTTTTGAAGCACTTTTTAAAGCGCTCCAAACGTGCCTCAGAGATGCTGCTTGCAGGACTTTTTTCACCGCCCCAGTGTGAAAGCACCCATTGAAATGAATGGGAGGCAGTTTTCATGCGCTAGCGCAAAAGCACCTGAAAACCACCTCAGTGTGAAAGGGGTCTAATAGACTCCTCCAGTTAGTACCACACTTTACAGTCTTGGCAAGAAGACTGTGCAGCTTCCACATATATTTATATATATTCCACATATATTTGCAAATGCTGCACCTTGCTCTAAAAGCTAGTTATAAATTGGAACAGTTATGTTTTTTTGCCGTCTAAACTTTAGTTCCATCTCCAGCCGAAGCTTACAGAAAAATGACTGTCATACCCTCCCTCAATTGACAACATCTAGATTTTTAGCACCATTTTATGTTTTTCAGTTCAGTTGCACTTTTAAGTATCTGTAAAGTATTTTTTTTTTTTTTATAACAAGCATGTTTATACTTACCTGCTCTGAGTAAAGTTATTGCACAGATCAGCCCTGATCCTCCTCTACTGGGGCTGTCCATTGGCCCTCCTGGCTCCACCTCTTCTTGGTGTGCAACCATAGGAAACCGTTTTCTATTGTGGCACACCCGTAGGCTCGATCTTAAGCCACGCTGCTTGCATCCATAGAAACACAAAACGAGGCTTGGCCCTGCCGCCCACTTTCTCACCACAGGAATTGACTTGACAGCAGCGGGAGCCAATGTCTCCCACTTCTCTCAGCAAAGCATGTGAGATCAGGGGGAAGAGTAAAGAGCCGCTGCAGACGGTCACAGATTGTACTCGGGTAAGTATAAGGTGGGGTGAGTGATACACATACTGAAACTTTTTTTAACTTAATGCGGGAAATGCAATAAATATAGGCTTTACAACCACTTTAAGGTCCATAAGTGTGAACCAGCTATTAGAGGGGATTTCCTACAATTGCAGTTTTCTGTGAAGCAGAGAAGAGGGAATGTGACCAAAAGCGTGTGTGGCCACTAATGCAAAAGAAACGTTGGTGAATGGGTGAGGTTTACCTACATGTTCATTTGTTATTTTTCCCTGTGTCAATCATCTTGAGCTGCCTGCTGGTGCATATCGACAATATATTTACTCATGATGTGGCTGTAATCAGCTGGATCTTAAAACCTGTCTAAGCTAACAGTATTGCATCATGCACGCCGTAGTGCATGAACTGTCATTTATTTCCAATGGCACCCCAGTGCACTTGGGCAACTCATTTCTGATTCACAGGCTTTACAGCTCACCACAATACATGGTAACACACTTTTGTGTGTGTGCGTGATGCGCTGTATCATAAAAAATGCTGTTCTGGGGTGCTGGCAGCCTATTAAATCAATGGCTGGCTTTAAAGAGGAAGTAAACACCGATGGGTTTTACTTCCTCTTTGTTACTCTTTATTACCCTGCAATATAAAAGCATAATAGGCTAGTATGCATCACATACTAGTCAATTATGTGACACTTACCTGCATTGGAAGCCCACGCTGTCCCCGCTCCAGGAAGCATCCATCTTCGCCCTTCTTCCTTCCAAGGCCGTGGACTCCGGCTCTGATTTGCCGGAGCCATGTGACGTCACTTCTGCGCATGCGTGCAGGAGCCGGCAACTGCGGCACGATCTCCGTGAAGAAACGGCACGGAGGCCGTTTCTTCACTGCGCATGTGCCCGATGACGTCGGCACATGCAAGTACACTGTATATCTCCTAAACCGTGCAGGTTTAGGAGATATGCAGGGGAACCTACAGGTAAGCCTTATTATAGGCTTACCTGTAGGTTAAAGTGGTTGTCAAGAGTTGACAAGCACTTTAAATCTAGGCATGTTTGGTAGACCTCTTCAAGTATCCCTATACCCTCTTTAGATGCAAGTGCCAGAGCCTGGCTTGATTGTGACTTCACTCTCGCTGAGATTGAGGTGGCCATCCACTCATTTCTCCAACACAAATCCCCAGGACCAGGTGGGTTCCCAGTGGAATGGTATCGGCAGTAGTCTGATGCGCTTGCACCCCGGCTGCAATCTCTATACACCTATTGTTTTGAGCATGCGGTTCTGCCCCCTTCCATGCTGAAAGCCTATGTAGTCCTCCTTCCTAAGCTTGGTAAGGACCCCACTCATTACACCTATAGACCCATAGCGCTCCTCAACGCTGATATCAAAATCCTTACGAAAGTTTTGACCACTTGGTTGTCCACGGTTATCACCACCCTGGTTGATATTGACCAAACTGGCTTCATGTCAGGGAATACTACTGACACCAATCTCTGCCACTTATTTACAGACGTGCAAATTTAACTGGATATGGCCAAGGCATTCAATTCGGTGAATTGGGGCTACATGAGAGTGGTGTTGGAGCGAATGGGCTTTGGGCCAAACTGTTGCAAATGGGTCTCACTTTTGTGCAGCAGCCTAGGATGGCTCTTAAAATAGGGTCCTCTATTTCCCCCTTCTTCACTATTGGCAGGGGATCTAGGCAGGGGTGACCCCTTTCGCCCATTTTTGTTTTCCTTCTCGGGTCTACGGGTAAATTGGGGGCAAATCGCCATTCTACCACTGGACCCTGGTACTAGCGCTGCGGCAGACAGTACTTTACAGCTACAGTGGGTCTCCCAAGTTACATATTTCGGGGTCCGTGTTTCCACTAGGGTCGCGGATTATTTTGCTCAAAATTTGCAGCCATTGTTAGACTTCTTGAAAGGGAAGGTCGAGGCTTGGAGGAATCTCCCCTTGTCTGTGTTGTGGGTGCATCAACCTCCTTTAAAATAAGGTCCTTCCCGTTTTTTCTCTATTTTCTCCGCAATTCACCAGTTTGGGTTCCGTGCTTTTCTGTAGGGTCCACAGCCTTTTTGGTTAGATCATCTGTGACACTTTTTTTTTCTCCAAGGTTTGGCCTCAGGGCCCTTCAGGTGGCTCCTGGGGGATGATGGGGATTCAGCCACAGTGTTGAAGGCAGCGGTATTGAGCTCTTATGAGAGCTTGCGACTTCTCTTATACAGAGGCTCGGGAGCCAAATTTCCCCTTACAGGCATGATGCGAGCCACAATCAAAGCTCAGGAATGTGTTCAGGCTATACTGACGCCCACCTTTGGCTCCTTTTTACTGGCATCCCTGCTGTGGATGAATCCCCGGTTCCCCCAATTTCTTACTATACCTGACCCCATTGTATGAGCCACAAAAGGGATTACAACTTTAGGGGATTTCACTAGAGGGGACGAATTGTTGTTGTTTGCTGATTTGAAACAATGGTTTGACCTGCCCAACCCCTATCTTTTTAGATCCCTCCAACTCAGTAATGGCGGTAGGAAGGGGGGTGGTCCCTTCTGAAACCTTGTAAAAGTGATCACGTATTTATAGAACTGTTGCTAAACCCAGGACCCTGCCTTCACTATATCTGGTCTTGCACAGTACACAGAACATGGAAATGCAATCCTTTTAGTAAATATAAGCTGCTAAATACCTTTTCTCATCAGCAGTATATAGTAGTTTTGTGACTTCTATCAGTTCCTGGTTAAATCTTGCAGGAGGAGTTTTCATACTGCACTGAGCTATCCTATCAGGATGCAGGATCCCTGACCCTCTGTCTGAACAGTGCTGATTGGCCCTGTGCGCACACCCAAGAAAAATAAAAACACTAACAATACACACCAAAGTGAGCATGTGCAGCCTGACTCCAGTAACTCAGTTTATTACTGACATTTCTTAAAAGACTTAACGCAAGTATTGTGAATAGATTGTATTTCCAATAAAACACGTGGTGGCAGCTGTTTGGATGTGAAACAGGTTAATGGCATAGTTAGTAGATCACTTTCAGTCTGCTGGCACTTGGATTGCGGTCCAGCGAACTAGAAAATCTCTCTGGTGAGGCTGAGAGGATAATCATATATTAGTGGCAGGACGGTAAGATCTCACCTGCCGTATTCCACATATTGGTGTCAGTGGCTGGGATTCAACAATGCTGTTGTCAAACCTGGAATTTATTTTGCTGCTTTAAACCAAAAGTTCAGTTGGACTTTAAGTATAGGTTGCCCTTAGTAAAACTGGTATGTCACTGGATTAGACGATAGACCTCTGCTAAAACTTCTACCTGAATAAACTCCACTTTTGAATATTCTCTGTTGTGGAGTGCACCTGTTTACTGATTATGTTTGGACAACCACCATATTTTCCTGTAAAACAGAGCTTGACTCTTCCCCCTCCAGCACTGAAGCTGGTAAAATTTGCTCACACAATAAAGAACCAGTAGGGAGGCTTGCCAATCAGGACCGGTGATGGCTTTTACATATAATTTTGGCTGCCTGTAGATCTACTGATGATTTGGAGATGTACAGTATTTTAACTGAAAGTGACTTCTGCTTATGTATTCTGCTTATGTATTTCATTGTCATCTGCTCAGTTCTTTTTGGCAGGTTTACTTGTATTGTTGTTTTCTGGGTACTCTATTATTTCATATTTGTTCAAGTATAGCTCTTTTTATAGAGCTTTTACTAGACTGCTCACTTCTTTAGCCTTTTTATATAATCTTTTCCTCCAAAATGTTTTGCTAGAAATTATCTGACATCTTGCTCAGCCAGTGAGATTAGTGCTGTAATTGGTTATGCTAGATATTTTAGTTTGAGAACATATATTTGTCACATCTGTATTCTGTCTGTGAAAGAGTTCATTGTGTACAAATTCTTAAGGCCTCATACACACGGACGTTTTTTACCGCAGCGTTTTTTGCAGCTCTCCATGTTATTCAATGGCCCCATAAAAACACTGAAGTTTTTGAGCTGTAGATGGCTTTGGCGTTAGTGAGCTAAAAATGGAATACACGGCCAGCGCGTTCCGAGGCTGCAGCGTTATGGCAAAACGCTCACTAACGCACATTAACGCCGTAGCGACGTTAACCGGCGTTTTTAGCACTGCCATTTTCATTTTAAAAAATAGCAGAGGAATGTTTTTTTCAACAAAACGCCTATTGACGCTGATGCTCGCTAAGGCACATTAACGCCAATACAAAACGCAGACAAAATCGCGTTTTTGACACCGATTTTTGCCTGACGTCGTTCCCAATGTTTTGCTATTATGCCCGTGTGTATGTGGCCTAAATGAACAGGATCTGTTGTGTTTAAGAAGACCGGTCCAGTCTGGCATTTTCTTTGTGGAATTACATCAGGTGCAGAGACTGTGTGAAACTTTTTCTCTGTTATGCAGAAGTAGATGTCAGAAAATATCCAGGAAACGAAAAAAAATAAAAGCAAAAAAACAGATGTAACCACAGAAGCCTAAAAGAAAGGACTGTTGTAATTCCCCCAGAAGCAGTTACAACAGGTCAAGACAGTCTAAACAATGCCTCTCTTAGCAGTTTTGCCAAACTGCGATTTAAGTGCACATGCTAAAGCAACTTTCAAATGAATAGCTGCTGTCAAGTTTTCCAATGGGGAATGTGAAGATAAGCAAATATTTGGTATAAGCATTTTTGTATTTTTCTGGACAGTTCCTAGATCCTAGACATTCCCAGTTCTTGGTAGACAATGCATCACTGATTTAACCACTTCCCGACCGCCGTATGCAGAATGACGGCCAGGAAGTGGTTTAGTTATCCTGACTGGACGTCATATGACGTCCTCAGGATAACAAGCCGCCGCGCGCCTGCGGGGGGGCGGGCATCGCGGCGATTGGTGGTGTGGGAGGTCAGTCTGACCCACCCCCCGCAATACCGATCTCGGTAAAGTGCTTCCATCTGAAGCACTTTGCCATGTGATCAGCCGTGACCAATCACGGCTGGTCACAGTGTAACACAGGAAAGCCATTTATCGGCTTTCCTGTACTCGGGTCTGCAGACCTGAGTAGTGGAGAGCTGATCGGCTGCTCTCCTGACAGGGAGGATTTTTGCTGATGATTTATCAGCACAGCCCCCCCCTCAGATCGCCACACTAGACCACCAGGGAGCCTGTCCAGGGAGCCAATCTGGACCAGCAGGTAGACCACCAGGTAAGGGGCATAGTGCCCAATATGAATGGCACTTAGTGGCGCCCCTATCAGTGCCCACCAGTGCCACCTACTAGTGCCCACCTATCAGTGCCACCTATCAGTGTCCAGTGCCGTCTATGAATGCCCATCAGTGCCGCTTATCAGTGTCCGTCAGTGCTGCATATCAGTGCCCGTTAGTGCCGCCTAACAGTGCTCATCATTGCTGCATACAAGTGCCTCATCATCAGTGCCACCTCATCAGTGCCAATCAGTACTGCCAGATCAGTGCCCGTCAGTGTAGCCTCATCAGTGCCCATCAGTGATGGAGAAAATTTACTTATTTACAAAGTTTTGTGACAGAAATAGAGAATTTTTTTTTTTTTGTAAATTTTTGGTCTTTTTTTGTTTATAGCGCAAAAAACAAAAACCGCATAGGTGATCAAATACCACCAAAAGAAAGCTCTATTTGTGGGAACAAAATGATAAAAACTTTGTTTGGTTACAGCGTCGAACGACCGCGCAATTGTCATTCAAAACGCAATAGCACTGAAAGCTGAAAATTGGTCTGGTAGGAAAGTGTTCTAAATGCATGGTATGGAAGTGGTTATAGAATGTAATTGTGTTGTACTTTTAATGTAATTTAAAATTGCAACTATGTGAAATTTTAGAAAATCTATTTAATTTTCTCTGGGTGTGCAATTAGGCCACCCAACTGTCTCTTTTCCAGCACCCCACGGGAGCTGGCATCTAGCGATTTACCATAGCAGCAGAGGATATTCTGTTATTGAAGATTCCAGCAGCAGTGTGGGAGGAGGCTTAAATGTTAGAGGAACAATGCCTGGGTGGGGCTGACATGGGTTTGAGTGTGGAGTGGAGAGTGTCACAAGGTTTGGTCATCACCTGTTCTTATCGTTCATGTGAGTTGTGTATTGTGATTTGCACTTCTTTACTGATGCTTCTATCCTCCACTGCATGGCTTTCTTTTTGTCTGTTTCTATTGTTCTGTGTTTTTCTTGCAGGGGATACAACATAGGTGTAAGGCTGATTGAAGATTTTCTAGCCCGTTCAAATGTTGGACGATGTCATGACTTTCGAGAAACAGCAGATGTCATAGCTAAGGTAATTTTTATTTTCTGACAAAAAATAGAAAAAGATAAAAGCTTACCCCAATCTCCATAACTGATATTTTAGTTCCTTAACCACTTCCCGCCCGGCCTATAGACAAATGACGGCCAGGCGGTGGTTCAGTTGTCCTGACTGGACGCCATATGACGTTTTCCAGGAAAACCCGCGATTGTGCGCCCATGGGGGAGCGCAGCACAGCGATCGGTGGTGTGGTGTGTCAGTCTGACACACCGCATTGCTGATCTCGGTAAAGAACCTCTGTCAGAAGCTCTTTACCACATGATCAGTCGTGACCAATCACGGCTGATCAGTGTAAATGGGAAGAGCCCTGTATCTGCTTTTTCCCTACTCGCATCTGCAGATGCGAGTAGAGGAGAGCGGATCGGCTGCTCTTCTGACAGGTCTGTGCTGATTGTTTGAGTGCAGCCCCCCCCCAAGATCCCCACCCAGGACCATGAGGCAGCGCGCCCAGAGACCACCAGGGAGACAATCAGGAGGCCACCCAGGGACCACCAGGCAGCCTACCCTAGACCAATAGGTAAGGGGCATACAGTGTACTATAGGCATGGCACTGTGCCCATATTGTGCCTGCCAGGGCCTCCCTAACAGTGCTATCTATCAGTGCTGCATATCAGTGCCACCAGTGATCAAATACGACTAAAAGAAAGCTTTATTTGTGGGAAAAAAATGATAAAAATTTCATTTGGGTACAGTGTAGCATGACCGCACAATTGTCATTCAAATTGCAACAGCGCTGAAAGCTGAAAATTTAGTCTGGGCGGGAAGGGGGGAAAGTGCATGGTATTGAAGCGGTTAATATGTCACTAAAGCCACATCATAAATAAAACTATCAATAAATGCTGTATTTCATGCTGTTCATACTCAGTACTATGAGATTCTTTCTCTATATTCTGCAAAAAAAAAAACTGGTTGATCCTGCTGCTCTCTATCTCCATATTCTGTTAATGTCCCCTATTCAGCTAGGGATTTTGCAGCTTTGGTGGCAACTCTGCACATGCTCAGTTTTCAGTAAGTTTCTATACTGAGCATTTCCTTTCTATCACATCTGAGCAGCCCATGTGACTATAGAGTCACATGTGTGCGTATACACAATGGTAAATGACAGCCCACTCCACCCCTCTTCCTCCATGCCCACTAACCAGCTAAACACAATGGGGGTGGGTGGGATGTTACCTGTAGGTTGATGGAGGTTTCTCCTCCCTCTTATTCTAAGACGCAGGCTTGGAGGGGTGTCACCCAGCCTGTGACTGGCAGAAATCCGCCCACGCCGTGTTATTGCCAAAAATAATAATGATTTTATCTCAAATATATATTTGTATGCCAATTTAAAACAGTTTATTGATTATAATTACCAGCAGCAGAGGACTAGAAGCTCCTCCTGCTTATGTTTCACTGCATTCAAGCTGGGAAAGATCTGGGTCATGTGACAGCTGTATATTGATAAGGAAAAAGGTACTTCGATATATGTAAAAAGACAAAATAAACAGACAATACTGTGAGACATACAGTATTATTTAAATGCGTGCAAGGCTTTAATTGGGTAAAAACATGCAAATTATGTTGTATAATGTTAATCTTTGATAGGATATACTGAATGTATCAACCAGCGTGTAAGTCTTAAACCATACATGCTTGCATTACTCTAGCTTATCAACACATTCATAATAAATTGCCCCTTGCTTACTTGATAACCATGGTTCAGGAACCCAGCATCTTTCTTTTTTTTTTTTTTATTTCTTTTTTTTTTTTTTGTGGACTCTCAGAAATGAAGTGCTCTCGAGCTTAGACAGCTTATTCTGCAGGCTATTATCTGTATAGGGTCATATGCATAATTTATAAATGGCTGGAAGATATCAGAAACCTGAGCTGTCTTCATTTTGCAAGCTGGTATTGCTGACTAACCTTTAAAGTACGGCTAACCTCTGTTGTAGTATGGCTGTCCATTTTATGAACAATAGTTCCCAGGAGTGTTAGGACTACCTACCTTGCTTTAAATGCCAGTATACTGCTACCATGGTGACCAGAATGTGCCTTGCCATGTTTTTAGAATCGGTTATATCTGAATCGTTTTTATGGAAGGCATTCAGATTTGCTCACGGGCTCTCCTGTCTCAGACTTGTAATAAAGGATGTGTCACAAGAAGCTGCAATAATTATTTTTTCATGTGCTAATAGTTCTGCTCCTTGGTTAGTTTATGAAACATTTTGCAGAGTATATTTGTCCTCCAGGGCTCCCCCTTACAGCTCTTCCTTTGACTTCATCACATACTGCTTTGCATATGCTATAATTCTCCGCCAATTCAGCAGAGGCTTAGTCTGTTTCCCATTAGGCGGCATTTGTTTTCTGTGAGTAACTTTGGCAGCTTTCTCACAGACCAGAACATTTATTTACACTTACAGCATCTTTTGGTTTTAAAATATTGCTGCTGTATTGTCCTTTGTCAATGTGCATATTAGGTATTTATTTCCATTCTTGGTTATAAGAAAAGTTTATATGTTTATATAATTCTGTTGTACATTTGTCTGCAGACCTCTCAAATTTTTTTACAAGCTTTAAAGCGGAAAAATCTTTTCCCTGCAAGTAAATGTCATAATGTGCTAGTATGCATTGCATGCTAGCACATTATGAAATACCTTAGAACAAAGCTCTGTGGGGGCACACCGACAGGGATTCCGTCTTCACCCAGTCTGTCTTCCAGGTTCACAGGCAGCTGCCATTTGGCGGAGCTGCAATGATGTCACTTCCACGCATGTGCGCTGTAGTCAAGCCCGTGGCCATTGAGAGGGCAGTGCACATGCGTCAATGACATCACCGGCGCTGCTAAAGTAAATATCTCCTCAACGGTGCAGGTTTAGGAGATATTTTACTATACCTACAGGTAAGCCTTATTATAGGTTTAACTGTAGGTACAGCTTGAAGCAAAGCTTTTACTACCACTTTAACATTTTTCTAAATTGGTGTTTTTGTTAAACATGTGGTTGGATAATTGAAGAGTCAAAACATGTATAATATGCCAACCTTCAACTAGGCATTTTGGGTGTGGGTAGGGGTCTCTCTACCCCAGTGTGTATAATTTTTTTTTTTCTAAATGTCCCACAACAATCATGTCCTTCTGCAGCCCAGGTCCACATTTTCTACAGAAGAAACAAACTGAAAAATCAGGTTCTCTGTGTAGCATATTTTGGGACTGTATGTTTGGCCCTAATTTATGAATAGTGCCTGGTCTTTTGACTTTCGCTTAAGAGAGTGAACCCTATGGATGTAGTTTTCCCACAACATATCGTATATGTCCAAGGCTGTTTTGCAGCAACCATGTTTGTGACAGTGAAGCAAGATCACCATCCATCTGGCCTCTTACCTGAAGAAGGTGATTTCCTAAGTGCCATGCTAGTGAACTTTCCTGTGTAAGCCCTCTTGCTGTGCTGGCATTTTCTTTTTTGTACATCACGGGACACAGAGCAGGCTATATAATCATTACTTACTGGGTTATACACCACCTATAGGTGAATGGACACTAGCAGACAAAAAATAGACAGGAAGTCCCCCTCTATATAACCCCTCCCATACAGAAGGTACTTCAGTTTTTTCGCCAGTGTCTAAAGAGGTGGATGATCACTTTTAAGCTCTGTGTGAGCTTTCATGCTGTAGTCCTGAACAGGGTTCTTGAGAATCAGGGGACAGCTTTCCAAATTTGATCCATTTCAGACAGCTACTATGCTAAGATAAATGGTACCTGGACCTCGCTAAGAAGACAGAAGAAGCTGCAAGGTTTTGCCTGTAATGCGACCATGACTGGCGCTGGACCCTGCGTAGTGGAATCCTGGGCACTACAGAACTAAAGCAATTCCTTCAGTGTGCTGTACAGGTCCAAGGCAGTGGACCCCCATAATGACATGGGTACTCTGTCCTTGAAGGTCCTTGGGTAACAAAGCCCGCCATGATGGGTGAAGGTTGGACCTCTGGCTTGTGTAAGGGTCCTGTGGTGGGAGTGGTAAGTAGCCCCTGTGCAAGCAGGGGCATGATTTATTTCCTTTTCCCCTGCAACATGTGTTTGTGGCTGTCATTTTATTTAAAAAAAAAAATGGACTGTTTTCATCAGCCCCTAAAGGGGGTTTTTGAGTCAGCCCTGCTCTGTTATGTTGCTTCCTAGGTCCCTTCATGCCTCTAGGTTTTCTTGCTGGGCAGGCCACTGAGACTGCAGCTGCACTACGATCACCGGCAAATTGCGGCCACGCATGTGCAGTAGAACGGCGGGCGGGCCTGCCCCGCGGCCCACACAGAAAGCACAAACGTGAACACTCCACGCTTGCGCGGCAATATTAGGCTGGAAGCACCGCACGGAGCAAAGAGCAGGCTATTCTTGGAGGCACGTGTGTAGCAAGTGGCAGCCTAGCTAATGTTGCATATTATGTGGGACTGTAAGGGGCTGTTGACTAAAGTTAGTCTTGCAGGGGAAAGGTATTGCTGAGGGACTTGTGTTCTTTTATTCACAAGCCAGCTACTGTAGCGCTAGCAGGATATAACTTCCAGAAAGCACAGTTGGGGGAGCACAGCAGCAAGGGGCACAAGTTTAACGTCAGCAGTCCCTGTAGAGGTTAGTTGGAGCCCTGCTGTAATAGCTTCCCCTGAAAGACCAGAGGCGGCCAGGCTGTTTCAGGCGCTGCGCCTGTCTGGCATTGTGACTACTACCAGTGCTTCTACCTCAGCTTATGTTACTAAAGAGGACCTGTCATCAGCTTTGCTGATATGATTGCCGCAGTCACTGAGGGTGGTAGAAAGCATGACAGGTCCTCTTCCCCTAATCCTCCTTTATTGGAGCAAGAGTGGGTTGATGAGGTAGAAGAGGTAGAGGTTAATGACTTAGCTGATATTCAAGCAGAGGATTCTGGAGAATCAGGACCTGAAGACGCCCAGGTTGTATCAGCTTCTCAGTCACAAAAGCTTCTAATCCATTTTCTTTCACAAATGGTACGGTCAGGTTTTAAGTTACCTCCAGTGGAGGTCCCTGAGACCCTGTGTTCCTCCCTAGGGTTTTTAAAGGTACACAGGTGTTGCCCCTTCATTCTTCATTCATTATTGGAACAGGTGGTGTGTTCTGCTGGGAACTCCCAGACAGGATTTTTTGTTCGTCCAAAGAGATTTTTTCTATTCTGTCCGATGGAGGAAAAGTTTGCTAAAAAGATGGAACAATACTGGTTGTGGATGCACCAATCCTCCTCCCTGTTCTCAGTGCCAAAGCCGGAGGGGACATAAGGCCTATCCTGGATCTAAAGGCACTGAATCATTATCTCTCAGTGCGCCTTTTCAAATGGAATCAATTCCTTCTATGGGGTCTCTCTCCAATTAGATTTTCTGACATCCATAGACCTCAGGGATGCATACCTGCATGTGTCAATCTTTCAGCCTCATCAAAAGTTTCTCCATCTTACAATAGAATATCAGCACTTCCAGTTTGTGGCACTGGCCTTGGCCTTGCAACAGCCCCCCAAGTCTTCACAAAGATCCTGGCACCAGTTTTAGGCCTTCTAAGGTCGCAAGGGATCCTGGTGTTAGGTTATCTAGATGACCTCTTGCGCAGAGATCACTCTCTTCAGGGTCTAAAATGGAGCATAGCTCTCACGGTTCAATTCTTAGAACACCTGGGCTGGTTTATAAATGTCAGGAAGTCGGCCTTTGAGCCAGTTCAGCATCTGGAATACTTGGGCCTTTTTCGCACTACTGCAACTTTTTTTCTGCATGTCGCATGACAAGTTGTAGCTCATGATTCCCAATAAGAACCAGTCTTATCTGTGCGACTTCAAGAAGTCCCTGTGATACTTTGGTCCAACTTTGAGGTGAGTTGAGGTCCGTAGACCTCAAGTTTACACATGTATTCCCTGGAAATGCGTCAAAATTGCTCAACTTCAAGTCGCAGCAGTGTGAAGGGGGCCCCAGGTCTAATTCTAGGCACATCCCAGGCAAAGCTGTTCTTGCTTCCAGAGAAGGTCAATGCCTTGAAAGTTCAAGTTTGGCAAGTAGAGGAAAAAGGCACCCTTCCATTCGGCTCTGTATGGGTCTGCTAGGGAGGATGGTGTCCTCATTTGAGGAAATTCCTTGTGCCCAGTTTTCATTCCAGTCCCTTGCAGCAGATCTTTCAGGTTGGAACAAGATGCAACCTCTGGTTGCTTGCATGTTCATACCCACCGAGGCTCGTTGGAGTCTCCGTTGATTGTTGAAAGATCGGATTGTAATACAAGGGGAGTCTTTTCTTAGTAGTTTGGAAGATAGGGACCACTGTTGCCAGTCTCCCTGGCTGGGGTGCGGTCATGGAGGACTCTACAGTCCAGGGGAGATGGGTCGCCCAGATTACAGCCTCACCCGGTAAGGGTGCAATCTGACAATGCCACGGCTATGGCTTATGTCAACCACCAGGACGACACCAAGAGCCGCTTGGCTCATGAGGAAGTCAGTCATGTACTGTCTTGGGCAAAAAAGCAGGTGTCGGGGCTGTCTGCAGTCCACATTCCGGGGTTGGAGAACTGGAGGGCGGACTATCTCAGTCGCCAACAAATGCATCCAGGAGAATGGTCTCGGCATCCACGTTCTCTCTGGAGATTGCAGACTATTGGGGATGCGGAATGTAGATCTGTTGGCATGCAGGTTCAACAGCAAAGATGCGCCATCAGGCGCCAGTGCAGCAATTTGTATCTAGAGCTAGAGATCCATTCGCAATCAGGGTAGATACTCTGGTAGTTCCTTGGAACCAGTTCTCCCTAATTTTTGCATTTCCCCCTATTCCTCTCCTGCCACATCTCTTACGCAGGATTTGAGAGGAAATGTCTGTCATTTTTGTGGCTCCAGCTCAGCCCAGGAAATCCTGGTATCCAGAGATAGTGAGGTTGGCAGTAGATGGACTGTGGACGCTCTCAGTCCGGAACGACCTGCTGTCACAGGGTCCTATATATTACCCAAATTTACGCTAAGCTAAATTTACCTTTCATCGAGGAGTGACTCGTTGTCTCCTGTAAAGGTTCCTCTATGTCCTTGACACTTGAATTTGGGTTTGTTGGTGCTACAGAAATGGCCCTTTTGAACCTGTCAAGGAGATCCCTTTAGTCCTTTTGAAACAAAAACTAGCTTCTCTTGCAGTCACTTCAAATAGAAGAAGGTTATCAGAATTGGCAGCTCTTTCTTGTAAAGAACAATATTTGGTCCTGCATCATGTTTAGTGGTGCTACGCCCTCTTCAGTCCTTTTTGCCTAAGGTCGTTTCTGGTTTCCATTTGAATCAGGATATTATTCTATCCTCTTTTGTTTCTCTCACCCTAGCTTGCCAGAAGAGAAACTGTTGCGCTCCTTGGATTTGGTTCATGCAGTTAGGGTTTATCTGAAGAAATCTGCAGGCATCAGATGATGCATTTTTTTGTTTTGTCAGAATGGCCCAAGAGGGGTAAAGTGGATTCCAAAGCATCAATTTCACTTTTGGATTCGCCAGTTGATAATCGGGCATATGGCCTGAAGGGTAAGCTCCTCTCTTCAGGGTAAGAGCTCATTCCACCAGGGTGGTAGGAACCTCCTGCGGGTTCGCCATCAGGCGTCAGTGGCGCAGATTTGTAAGGCCGCTACATGGTCCTCAGTGCATAACTTCACAAGATTCTATCAAGTGGATGTTAGGGCGGCAGAAGATTCGGCTTTTGGCTGCAGTACATGCAAGTTTATCTACAACCCAGTTCCTCCTGATGCACATAGGTTTATTTACAAAAACTGGTCAGTGAAAAATCTGGTGCAGCTGTTCATGGTAGCTGATCAGCTTTCAACTTCAACTTGTTCAGTTAAGCTTTGACAAAAAAAAAAAAAAAACTTGGAAGCTGATTGGTTTCTATGCAGAGCTGCACCAGGTTTTGCTCTCTCCAGTTTTAGTAAATCAACCCCATAGTATCCATTTAAAACAGGCAAAAGTGTAAGGCACTGAAATACTTATGTTATTATTCTGTTATGATTTTGTTTTAGGTTTGAAATGCGCAAATTCTAAGAAACATAGATAGGGCTTATCTATTTATCTATTATTTCTCTGTTGGTACAGGTGGCATTTAAAATGTACCTGGGTATCACACCCACAATTACAAACTGGAGCCCAGCAGGTGATGAGTTCTCCCTCATTTTGGAAAACAATCCTCTAGTAGACTTTGTTGAACTGCCAGATAACCATTCTACACTTATATACTCCAACATGCTGTGTGGAGTCCTGCGAGGAGCTTTAGAAATGGTAAGTTACTAAATCAATGATTCTATGTGTGTCAAGAATCCATTCATTTATTGCATAACCCTGTCAGGTCAGAAGTAATCAAAACCATTGTGACCAGACCAACTTTTAATGCTTTGGTATGCACTGGTTTACTCACCGATAAGTTTTCAACTACTTTGCATACCAAAATTATTTTCATGTTCAATGTATTTTTGTTGAGATTTTCAAAGGGTACAAGGCATACAATAAACAAATATGAAAATGGTCTCCTTGAACAGTACAATCTCATACCAAAATGATTTACACACATTTTTAGGACATTTGTGACCTTTTTTGATATTTTTTTTTAAAAATGTGTAATTGATGTTTATGCACGTGTGGTATGTATTTGTGTTTGAGCATGTAAAGAGAGCGGGATCTTTTAAAGCGAAATTTTACTTAAGTAAAAAATTGCGACAGGTAGACTTTTTTATATAATCCATTTGTATTAAAGTATATAAGCGATATACAAAGGTTGCGTCAATCATTTAAAATTAAAAAGGATACATTAGGCAGTAGTAGGCCATATAACGATGTCTGTAGCATGAACATCTGGGGTAGTGCAGTATGCAACATACAGGGGACGTATAAAGCTAACAAATGTCATCTATTTGTCATACATAGCTCCCAAGATTAGTAAAATACATAATTGACACATTGGAGAAGAGATTAACAAAAAGGAGAAAGATGAGAACAGCACAGCGTAATTTGAGTGTAGTATATTAATGTAACTTTAAAATCCCAGTAAAGTGCAAGCAGCGTTAAGTTGTGACTCCCAATGAAGAGTCCAAAATGTGAACTGAAGTGATCCCCGTTAGGGGCAGGATCCTGTTCCAATGTTGTCCACCACCACACCACGTGAGCAGAAAACGGGAGGACAGACCCCCCTATATGGAAACACTCACCAGAGGCAAGTATAACAATGGCCTTAAGGTCTCAGTAATAATCTCTAAACTCCAGCATCCAATCGTATCACATCCGATCTTAAAGTGTATGGGAGACTGCAGATGTAACGTTGTTGGAACCAACCTTGAAAAAAGCGCTCACATAGTGCATGATCCAATGATATTTATTGGGTATTAAACCATACACAAGATCCCCCCTACAGATGTACACTTACACATGTTTAAAATCAATACAAGCAATAAAAATGTCTCCAACTGATACACAGCTCCGTCTCACCACTCACACATACGGCGGTGTTCCTGGGCTCAGAGCTCTCAGTTGGCGCAGACTGACAGCCGTGTGGTCACGCACTGACGCGTTTCATCATCACTTCGTCTGAGGGCGGGACCACACAGCACGGCGCCACTGCTTTTACAACGGCGGAGGCTGGCAAATTAACCCCCTCCCCCTATTGACACAAATGACACAGTGGATTCATTAATCAACGTGCAGAGGCAGGAGTGCGCACCCCAGGCATGTGGCTAATTTCAAGAGATCAAGCCATACTGAAAGACATTAATATGTCTGACGAATCACCGCAGTAGCACACCACAGGGTCCGTAATCATCCTTGGCTCCCATACATCTTATAACCTCAAGGACGATATTAGATCGCCTGAACGATCTTCCATAAATACTATGTTATATAATTTCCATCAAAATAGGCTCAACTGCAAGATAAACCATCTCATAGTGCTAGGGAACTGCCTACCAGGGGTGCACTAACTGCCCCGCACATTGCCATTGTTAGTCTAAAACTCATCTCGCAATACAATACAAAAAAGGACATCCTGCATAAACTAATAATACATCTAAAATTAAAGTTAAAATTAAAATTAGACATATGGCCGAACTAAAAAATAAAATAATAATTTAAGGATATGAGAAAATACACATCCAAAGATATATATTTATAGAAAAACAGAAATGAAATATGAGAATACTCCCTTCATAACATACTATGTCATATACCCACTCACATTAATAATCAAATACAGATCAGAAAACTGGATATGCCTATATGTGAGGTGAGGGGAAAGAACCCACCTAGAGGGATTTTACTCTAAAAATTGCTGATAAAGCAATTTACGTCTAACTTGACGTTAAGCCCACCGGGTTGGAGCGACCCAGTGAGATAAATCCACTTCCCCTCACATTTAGAAATTTCCCTCACCTTATTTGTTCCTCTCCAGTTTACTGCTAAAGTTTCTATTCCCCAAAATTTTAGATTGGAGGGGTCCCTGCTATGTTTTTTTTGAAAGTGAAGCGACAGATTGTGGTCTTTATATCCCGCTTTAATATTAGTAATGTGTTCGGATACCCTTTTACTCAATTTACATTTTGTACGACCAATATAAAGTAGATTTCAGGGACACTGAATAGCATACACTACATATCTGGAACTACATGTTATGAAATCTTTAATGGCAAAGCTTTTGCCATTAACCCCAGAAGTGAAGGAGGTGAAATTACGCAGGTGCGTCTGTACTTGTCTACAAGAGACACATTTGTGACAGGCAAAAAAAACAGCTGTATCCCAAACATAGTCAGAGGCCTGGGCGGGTCTATGACTTTCTTAACGACCCTGTCTGCAAATGTGGGAGCCTTCTTGTAGACAAATTTAGGTGTCTCTGGTATTTCGTCTTTAAGGATCCGATCCAAAGATAAGATGGGCCAATATTTTCTAAAAATGGCTTCAACTTCACGATATTGCATGTGAAAATTGCTAATGAAAGCCCATTCCTGCCCATTATCACTAGCACGTTCTAGCTGTCCCAACGTTTCTTCCCTGGGAATAGCCCTGACACATTCCATTGCCTGATTCAGATCTTTCTTCTTGTATCCTTTCTCAAGAAACCGCAAAGAAACCACCTCTGCCTGTTTAACGAAGTCGCTGTCCAAAGAACAGTTCCTTCGCACTCTCATGAGCTGACCTTTAGGGATGTTCTTCAGCCACACCGGATGGTGGCCACTCTGTATGGCCAGATAACTATTCCTATCCGTGGGCTTGAATAACACCCTAGTGGTCAGCTCATTGTTAATGTATGATACCGTCAAATCTAAATAATTAACCTGCTCTCTACTCCACACCAAATCTAATTTTATGTTTTTATTGTTGTTCAGTTTCTGTAGGAACTGGGTCAAAGTTGTTTCACTACCAACCCAGATAAAGAACAGGTCATCTATGTAGCGTTTGTAAAAGATCAGCTCCTTGATCCCTGCTGCATAGATAGTCCTGTCCTCCCATTCACTCATGAAGAGGTTGGCGAGGCTGGGCGCAAATTTGGCGCCCATAGCCATGCCCCTCTTCTGCCTCTTCTGAGTGAAATGGGAGCCTCCATACCAGAAATAATTATGGGTCAAACAAAAGTCTAACACCATCCCTAAAAATCTCTTTTGTTCGTATGGAAGGTCTTCACGCTTACTTAAGGCCCAGTTTAAAGCCAAAGATGCATCCTCATGTGATATAATGGTATATAACGAGGAAACATCCGCAGTTACTAGAAAGGCTTCTTGTTGATCAGTAATACGGACATTCCTCAATAAGTTAATAAATTCCTTAGTGTCCTTAAGATAGGACTTAGTGGATATGACACTGGCTTGTAGAAATCTGTCCAGATACTCCCCGGCCCTCGATGTCACCGAACCTATACTATTAACAATAGGTCGGCCCAGGGGCCAGGAAGTATCCTTATGGACTTTTGGTAATGTGTAGATAGTGGGGGTCCTATTGAAGCTAGGATATAGATAATGTTTTTCTTTTTTATTCAAAACTCTAATAGAATACCCATATTCCACTAATCTGTTCAGATCCGCACGATATCTCACTGTAGGATCTGTAGGTAATTTTTCATACGTTTCTGTATCTGATAACATATCCAAAAGTTCGGTGTGATAGAATTCTTTAGTGAGGATAGGGTGTATATATATAATTTTTTTTTAGCCGAGACCCTAGAGAATAAAATGGCATTTGTTGCAATATTTTATGTCACACAGTGTTTGCGCAGTGGTCTTTCAAACGCAATTTTTTGGGAAAAATTACACTTTCAAGAAAAAAAAAAAACTAAACATTGCTGTTTGCCCAATTTTTTGAATATGTAAGAAGTTATGCAGAGAGAATCCTGATCTTTATTCTAAAAAAATTGTGATTCTCATTTTGGCCAGAATCGTGCAGCTCTAGGATGTTAGAAAAAAGGCTTGCCTGGCCACTGCCAGGACCTTCACTGACACCACAGAGGGAGAAAACTGGGTCTCTCTGGAATGCAGAGCCTCCGAGATGTCAGTGTCTGAACAACGTTAAAGTAAAAATAAAAATTGTTAACCAACCTGTAAGCACATTTAATCTATCTGGTTGCTTCCCTTTAAAACAGTAGCCAGGCAATTAACATTTTAGAAATGAGGTCAGCACTTGTGGCCCCATATTTCTTTCAGCACAGGTTTCCTAAATATGTTGTGCACACATGAAGAGCAGTTTTTTGCTGACTGTGGTTGGGACAATACCTCAGCATTTATTTTATATTCATCTTTTATTTTCCACCCCACCCCACCCTACCTTAACTTTTATATTTCTCACGTTTACCTTCTGTCTGCTTTCCTCACAGAACTTCCAAAGTTTCCAATTAATATATGTGTACAAATTCTTTTTCAGGTACAGATGGCAGTTGATGTAAAATTTGTTCAAGACACACTAAAGGGTGACAGTGTTACAGAAATCCGAATGAAGTTTATCCGAAGGATTGAAGACAACTTACCCGCGGGAGAGGAATGACAGCAGGAACTATCTCTCAGTTGGCTTTGTTGCTCTCTGAGGGAAAGCATCATTTGTAGCCAACTTTCTGATGTTTCTTCCTTTAGTTTGAGTTTGACACAAAAGTCTTAGATCAACATACTTGATTCTGGACAAATGGAAAAAAAAACAAAACAAAAAACAAACCTTTTCCTTTTTTTGATTATATTTCCTTGTGACATTTTCTGGCACTTTCTTTTATCCTATTCATGAAAACATATAAGAAACCCCTAGAAGTATGTGGTTCTGCAGCATGCTCTGTTGCATATACACTTTCTATGGTTAAGCGTGACCTTGCACCGTCCAATTCTGCACAGATTTAATGGCCTCTGTAGGAATTCTCTAGCAAGTAATATAGCAGTGTTTCTCAACCTTTTTTTCCAGTTGTGGCACCCTTTAAAAAAAAATCTAGGCACCCAAGTCTAAAATGTAAACAGAAAGTTACTTCTGAATGGGAAGCCTTAGCCTGGGATTCATTGCTAAATTAACTTCACACCAGAGGTTCCCTCATGACATAGGCCACCCCACCCTATCAGATGCTACCTTATACATGACTCCCCTTCCTCATTACAAACTTGCTTCTGTACATTAAAGGCTGCCATCACTTCATAGCCTCCCCATCCTCCAAACCCCCCAGTCATACAGTCCCCTGTTCACATCAGAGCCCTACCTTTTTGGCTTCAGCAGAGGGCTGAGAGGTGGAGGAGGCAAAATTCCGCCTGCCTTTAAATGCTGGAAATGACCCTGCATCCCACCTGCATCAGTCACTGCTTTGCCAAGGTGCCGATGAGCTGGACTCCATCCCCATAGCAATAAATGTCATGCGTTCTGGCCCTTCAGTGTTCTTTGTTAAGGTTTTGATAGTCTATACCATGGCAAATTGGTTTCCATGCTTGCAGCACCCTGGTTGAGAAACACTGTAATTCCAACTGTTAGAGGCTCTTATAGCACATGCGAATATCCAGCTTGTGGAAGATCTGTTATACAGTGTCTCATTGAGAAAAGTAAGGAAGTATTTAAAGTGGTTGTCAACTTGTGACAACCACTTTAACCTACAGGTAAGCCTATAATAAGGCTTTACCTGTAGGTGCCCTGCATATCTCCTAAACCTGCACGGTTCAGGAGATGTGCAGTGTTGTAGCTGTGCCTACGTCATGTCAGCACATGCGCAGTGAAGAAACGGCCTCTGTGCCGTTCCTCCACTGCGACCGTGCCGTGGCTGGCGGCTCCCGTGCATGCGTGGGAGCGACATCACGCGACTCCGGCCAGTCACAGCGCCGGAAGGAAGAGGGGCAGAAGATGGACGCCGCTAGCACAGGGGACAGCGCTGGACATCGCAGGCGTCGTATGCAGGTAAGTGGCACATAATGGGCTACTATGCGATGCATAGTAGCCCATTATGATTCTACTTTACAGGGGATTGTAGAGGAAAGTAAACCCCATCTGGGTTTACTTCCTCTTTAATTGCAAGTGTGCTGCTTCCGCTCATCACACCACTGGGTGTTTCGAGAAAATGCAGATGTTCCAGCTTCAACCTGTTTATTTTGGTTAGACATCTAACTTTTCAGATTGGGGAAAGCGTTCTAAATGAGATTACCTCATTATTTGAGGGGCCATTTTTTTTTGTGAACTACAATAAACTAGCTTGACTCCCACACACCCCAGTTTGTCACAGTGAAAAATCTAAAAGTATAAAGCAGGATCAGCAGTGTCAGTGTTTCTACTCAGCTGTCATAACACTCCAATGCAAGAATGAGCCAGTGGTCTCTGTTAAGTCAATTTTAACAAAATGGCATTCCATTATTGTAGTGACAACATGACACATGCTTTAGTTACCCTTTCATTTTTTTAAATATTCAGTGAATATAACGCAATTATTAACCTAAAAGCCCTAGCTGGTGTCAGGCCAGGATATGATGTGGTTTTGCAAAATGAGAGCAGGTGAGAAAGATATCTATCTAGTTCTGCTACTGATTTATATACGGAAAGCATTGTTACGGTGTTAATCTTTTATTGTTTCATCAGTTTGTGTTTTACATAATTATTTGTCTAGTATATTTGGAATAAATACATTTTAAAACTGTTTGTTCTCACTGTATCTCAAACTGTTTTTTTTTTTTTTTTAATCACAACCATAGGGCTATAACGCCCCCTACAGGAGTAGGACACTAGGCAGAAAAAAGACTTGGCTACACCTATGGGCAATCCTAGGTGGTACACCTCCCCCCCATAGGCCTTCAGTTTTTTTTTTTTCTACCTAGTCAGGAGTAAGGACCCAGGACTAAGATCCAGTGGTCTCCCCTGTCTGGACAGTGAGCGTGTGCAGGCCGCAGCTACATGCTAGGTCGTCCATGACATAGCCCCGCTGGACTGGGGCTGGCCCTGTGAGTTAACCGTCTCACGAGGTCGCATACGACCGGGTCTTGGCTTGAGTCGGTGTTCCTCATGGCCGACAGCCTCCCCAGTTTGGTGGTGAGGAGGTTCTGTCTGGAGCGGTGCCTGCCCTGTTTCTGGTATGGTGAGTATGTCTCCCTCTCCCCTTGGCTGAGTTTGCGGCGGACATGGCCCTTCCTGGGTTTCTCAGTCCTGCTTGTTCCCCGCCTTCCCTGCACACCCTCTCTCCCTGGGGTGGATGGTCCCCTGGTAATAACCCCCCTTCCCCCTCCATATGGGGTAGTGTGGTGCCATGGTCGGTCCTGGGGGATGGTACTAGTGGGCAGGGGGTGCGCACCGCGGGGTGCTGTGCTTACCGGGGGGGGAGGGCACTGGTCGCAGAGGTATGATGCCCGGATCCCATCTCCTTCAGGTGACTTGTTTTGCTGGGCTGCAGGGATCCCCCTGGGCCCTTGATAGCCTTGTGAGAATGGCCGACGGCCATTTTAACGTAGCCACGGCCTTTTTGGTGTCTTCCTATGACTGGCAGCCATGTTTGTGTAGCCCAGTGGCCATGATACGGTGGTTAAGTGTGCTCATGCAGCAGCGGCCATTACTGTGAAGTAATGTGGAAGTAAACGCCCGGACGGCGTTTTTAGCAGGTGGGGTAAAGGCGCCCTTTATCCCGGTGCTGGCTTGTGGGTTTTCTTCTCCCTCTATGCCACGTGTGTGCAGTGCTACATCTGAGGCAGTAAGTGCTACGCTGGTGGGGTCCCTTCCTCTCTCTTTTGCAGGCTGTGGGGTGTCCTGGTGATCCGGTGGTGATACCGGCGAGTGGGTGCCCCATAGCAGTGGTCGCACCTGTATCTCAGTAACCGGTTTCTCCACCTGATCCCCTCTGAGGCTGCAGGTCCCTCGGGGTCCCAGCCGTCCTTTGACGTACTGACGGCGGTCCTAGAGTCCTTTGTTTCCTGTCTGGAGGTGGCTTTTGGGCAGCAGACTAGCAGGAAGGGCCCCCCACCTTCATCTGTCTAATTTGGCCGCTGCGGACGTGGCCCACCCTGTGGGGTTTGCGGCTGCACTCCCTGACTTTTCAGACAGTGAGGATGATTCCTCCGCCCCTGTGGCTGTGCATGAGAAGGCGCTGGTGAATGCACTGATTGCCTCTTTGAGGGAAACTTTTTAAAAATGGAGGATGCAGCGGAGCTGCTGGTCCCCTATGGCACTCGCAAGCCGTCTCGCACGGCAAAAGTGTTCCCTTACCCCTCCTATTTTGACAAATTTGTCTATAATGAATGGAAACGTCCCTTTTTGTAGTCCTAAAACTCTTTGCAAACACTGACAGAGTGGGCGAAGCTGTTGTACCGCGATCTGGAGGGTGAACAGTGTCCCCCTACCTTCGCTGAATTGGTAGACAAGTTGGTCCAGGGGCTGCAGGTTGTTTGCGATGCCTCTTTGGACCCCTTGGGTGCTGTACAAGCTTTCTGTTTCAGCGATGGTGCTTAGGCGTGTTTTGAGGCTAAAGTGTTGGGCTGCAAACCAGGCCTCTAAAAAGCCCTCACTAATTTGCCTTTTCAAAGCGATCGTTTGTTTGGGGTTACTCTGAATGACACCATTAAGAGTGTCACAGGGGGGGGAAGAGTACTTTTCTTCCACAGCCTAGAAAGGGGAAAGAGCCTTGTCGCAAGCGTGGACCTTCCTTCTCGGCCCACAGTTTTGTTTTTGTTTTTTTGTCTCTCAGGGTCCACTGACAAGGGCTTAAAGTCCTTCAAGCCCTCCTTGGGAGGTTCCAAGTGACCCTGGTCTGGCAAACCAAAAACGGGTTTCTCTAGACCCCGCGGATAAGACCCCTTCGGCATGAATGGGCAATCTCACCTGCATCCCGGGTGGGGGGACGTCTATGCTGTTTTTTGGGCCCGTGGACCTCTTTGATAAATGACCAGGGTCCATGAAGGGATTCTGTCTGGATACAAAATAGAGTTTGTCTTGGCCCCGAACAGATATTTTTCCTTCCAATGTGCGTCTGTCCCCGGAACGCTTGGTAGCCCTCCAGGGCACTATAAAAGACCTGTTGCTTCAGGGAGATACATATTTGGGGGGAACACCCTACCAAATGCATGGTGCTGCTTGTAAGACCAATAGACAAAAAAATGCATATTACAGCGCACAAATGATACTCCTGCCAGGCTGTTTAAAAGCATCTAAACGTATATAGCAAAAATACAGGGGGTTTGGTCACACTGAATGGCCATGAAGTGCTTAAGCCCACTGACTGCTGCAAAGTGTCCCGTTTTAACAGTGGGTTCCTACACTAACCTTAGAGTGAATGATCCTATCTCTTAAAACATGGAAGCAAATGCTTCTCTTTATGGGAAACCAGAGGACTCATCCCATGGGTCAGGTGGACACAGATTGGGGGGTAATTAAGGAGGATGGGGTTCACCAGCCCAAAAGGTCTGATCAGGACCTCAACATACAAAAAGATACATATTTGGGGGGAACTTAAGCCCACTGACTGCTGCAGAGTTCCTAGTTTTAACAGTAGTCAGTGGACGTAAGCACTTCATGGCCATTCAGTGTGACCAAACCCTTGTATTTTTGCTATATACGTTTAGATGCTTTTAAACAGCCTGGCAGGAGTAAGTATTATGTGTGGGCTGTAATATGCATGTTTTCTTTTTCTGTTGCTTCAGGGGGCAATTGTCCCGGCATTGGTTTTTTCAAATCTGTTCAAGTTCCCAAGTAAGAAGGTTTTGGTATGTCCAACTCTGGACCTCCAGGCCCTGAACCGCTTTGCGTGGGTTCGGAAAATCAGAAGAGTCTGTTCGCTCAGTGAAGGCATCCCTTCATCGGGGGGACTTTCTTGCCTCCATCGACATCAAGCATTCTGATCTGTGCACGACACCAGTAATTCCTCTGCTTTGCTGTGGGAGAGAAGCACTATCAATTTGTGGCATTATCCTTTGGTCTTGCCTCCGCTCTTCAAGTCTTCACAAAAGTGTCGGCCCCAGTTCTGGCGTTGCTGCACCAGAGGGGAATTGCTGTTCTGGGCTACCTGGATGACTTTCTTCTGCGAGCAGAGTCATGGACTACCCTAAGGGGCAATGTGGAGATCACTATTCAGACTCTGACAGAGGTTGGGTGGCTGCTAAACTAGCAGAAGTCTGCGCTGATCCCGCCCAGAAATTGGACTATTTGGGTCTGACTCTGGATTCCACTCTGACCAGTCTTCCTTCCACTGGACAAACTCCAGAAGTTGCAGGCTGTGGCTCGCTTATTGCTGTCCAGCAGTTGGGTTTCCCTGCGGACTTGCATGCGGGTGCTGGACCTGATGGTGTCCACCTTTTTGAGGCAATCCCATTTGCTCAGTTCCATACAAGACCCCTGCAGCGGGAGGTCCTGCTGAAATGGGATAAGTGTCCGGGGTCTCTGAACAATCGGATTCGACTGAACCAGGAAACCAGGGGGGCCTTGGTCTGTTGGCTTTGTTCCCCGGCTCTTCGACAGGGAAAATCCTTTCTCCGATTGTACTGGACAGTAGTCACCACCGAGGCCAGTCTGGGTGGGGAGGAGTCCTGGGCCTGAGCTCTGGTCAGGGTCGCTGGATGAATCCAGACTGCCTATCAACATCTTGGAGCTCTGGGGGATCAGGCTCTGTCTGGATCATTGGGCGGATTGTATTCAGGGGCTTCCGTGCAGATTCAGTAAGACAATGCCATGGCAGTAGCCTATGTCAATGACCAGAGAGGAGCGAAGAGTGTTAGCAGCAAAAAATGTACTGTATGTCAGCCCTCAAATTTTCCACTCGCATTTTGAGGGCTGGCGAGCATTAGCTGCTTCCCATTCAACTCCATCGGCAGGCGCGGTTGAATGGGAGCCGTCCTCCCTGCCAGGGGCAGAGAGGGGGGAGGAAGAGGCGAGCTGGCTGGTGGATCATCAGAACGGGGATTGCCCGCTGTAAGAGCTTTCATTAGAATTCTCGCAGTGTCCCCGGAGCTCACCGTCACACAGTCCTGCCTCCTGGCCTTTGATAGACAGTACACCAGTCCAATGGCAGGACGTGTGCCGTTATCTCCAGGCCAATAGGTGGGACTGTGTGACCTGAGCTCTGGGAACACTGTGGAAATTCAAATGAAAGCTCTTACAGCGGGCAATCCCTGCTCTCTGATGATCGCGCTGGCTCGCCTTTTCATCTGCTCTCCTTAGGTGAGGCTGCGTTGATGGGCACAGGTCAGGTTGCCCTGATTGGTACTGATGAAGTTATTAAATGTTTTATGCAGAATTAAGTTACAAAAATAAATATTAATTGTCATTTCATGAGACTTTGAGGGTGGGATTAGGGGTGGGGCATGGTAGGGGTTGGGTGGGGCAACTGGTGGCTAGTAACACTTAAGGTGTATGTGAAATTTTGAGCCCTGGTTGTTGCTTGTACTGAGTGTCAAATGCTCTGCTGTCTCTCTCCCTCCTTATTGCATCCTGCTGCTGTCAGTTATAGCCAATGAGGAAGGAGCAAGGGCAGGGCCATTGCACAGAGCAGGTGAGTTTAACCTGTTTTTTTTTTTTTTTTAATGTTTCCTTATAAGTTTGATCTGTTTTTATTAATGGCATTATAAGTAAAGAAATATAAAATGATTTAATATTAAGGCATACAATCAATAAAGTACCATTCAATGGGTAAAATGAGGTGGTAAGGTCAGGTCTCATGTTCTTCAAGAATTTTAAATGATAGAATCTTTGTATATGAGAAAAAAGACACACGTGAAGCAGTGAAAACCTGATTATGAGAAATAGTGGGAGTGACATGCATCAGTATGCTGGTTCATCAATAGCAACAATAAAAATATACTGTAGAGGTAAAAATGTAATAAATAACAAAAAATGAAAGTTTTTGTAAAAAAGAATTGATTGATTAAAGTCCTGAAATAAACGAGTTGAACATCGAGATCTAGGGGGTGCGACCCTGTCAACTCTGAGTCTCTAAACAAATACTGCAACAGGAGTGAGGCTGCTTCAGGCATGAGCTGGGGAACCCAACCACTATGGGAAAAGGAAGGCAAAAAAAGGAAGAGAAGCGCCAGGCACATCCTAGTGCAGCATTGTTTTATTCAATTAAAATACAAATTGTTGACAGTATAAGGTGCACTAACATAATGCTAGGGAGGGTAGGTACTTTCCAGATCCAGCATCACAGAAGAGCCGCTGGGGTGTCCCTGTTGAGTCCATGAGTGCCGTTTGTCAGCAGGAAGCTGAAGCCTCGAGGGACCTGGGGGAGGATGCCAGCTGTGTAACTCTGTGTAGAGAGTTACCTCCAAAGAGATCCCAGTCAATCAGCAATGCGCTGTCATGATCCAGATATTTGAGCTGACAAGCTGTCAACTCAAAAGCCTGCACTGTTCAGTGGGAGACTACACATGGAGGAAGTGGGCTGATCTGTCTGCCCCTAAATCAAGCAAGCAAGAGTTGTAATCCAACAGCTATAAGGTGTCAGCTGTTTTTTTTTTCTGAGCTGCTAAAGATCCTAGGAAGAGAATTTAGTGCAGTTTTTGGAGATGGGGAAAATGCAAGAATTATAAATCTTGTTACAGATAGAGAATATTTAAGTTGGGTATACATGGGTGGGGACAACATTCCCACCAAATATGAAGGTAGGTTCCCACCTTCTCCATACCTCCAGCATGGGACCAGTACATTAGGAAAAATTTGGTACAAGAATAGTCACTTTTAAATGGACATCATACATCATTGGTTTAAGTTGCATACTGTATGTTTCATCACTTTGTAAGTGAGGTATATATTTCCCTTCAGAGTGAGATCTATAACCTCATGTAGGATAACCCAGCCTGGTGTATTTATTGAAGACCAAAAAACAAGTCTATTGTGTTAGGCAAAGTAAGTTCATCACGTGCTTTTAAATCTAACTCAATCACCACATAGCAATGTCTATCTGTATATTGTTTGAAATGTTCTCCAAAAAAAGATACACCTCAGTAACATAGTTGAAGAAAAATCAAGCATTAGAAATTAAAGTATTGGAAGCTTGGCATGGGTTATTGTACAGGCAACCAGAAATATAACAGAGAGCAGTTTGTACAGACAGCTATAATTTGTGATTAAATACTTCTTGCCATCAGGGAGCATTGAGTGAGGAAGTTAGACTATGCTAAACATTTGTGAGAATAATTTTCTTTTTGTTTCCAAAATTCTTGGAACCGTTCTAGTACTTTATGAGACTTTACCCCACAATATAATCACACTTTCCTGGCAGACTTTCCCATATTAATTTACACGTGCTGTAATTAGCTCAGGCCTCCTATTCTCGTTCTGGAATCAGCCAAACCTCTTCCTGAAATACATTGGATACATGGCCAAATTATTAGTATTCCTACAGGATATATTAAAAGATCATTTGTCCTCTGGAGAAATGGGCAACCAACAATGTGCCGATGTGAGCCTTGTACCAAAAGGTTCTTTATAGAAAATGTAATTAGATAACAGCGTTTTCCTTGACACTGTGTTAAATGTACTCCATATGGAACAAAGCCAACATGAAAACATAGGACCCACAGTATTCAAATGAATTCAATCATTTTCTGATCGGGAGCGTGCAGTTAAAGTAACAAGGAGCTTTGGCAGTTACATAAACAACTTGTACAGAGCTGCTCCTATTGTAACTGTTTGCATTAGGATCAGTCAGTATTGTACTTAGCTTTTAAAAATGGGGCTCTAAGTCTAAATATTAAAGTTTCCTTGAACGCCAAAGTCTCATAAAGTAAGAGTATGGTTTCAATACATTTGGAAACAAAAAGAAAATTATTTTCACAAATGTTGCTGGGGACAAGGACCTCATCCCCTCATTCCTGCCCTGTTGGATAGAGGGGGGGGGGGACTTATTGGAATCTGGAGGCCCTATTTAAAATAAGGGGGCCCCAGATTTCTGTCCCTCACCCCTAAATGAGAGAATACAGGATACCCCTTGTTACTATTTAACCACTTCAATGCCAGGTACTTATGTCTCTTCCCGCCCAGACCAATTTTCAGCTTCCAGTGCTCTCAAACTTTGAGTGATAATTACTCAGTCATGCTACACTGTGTCCAAACAAAAATTTTATTATTTTTTTTCTGACAAATAGAGCTTTCTTTTGATGGTATTTCATCACCGCTGGGTTTTTTTTTTTGCGATATAAGCGAAAAAGAGCACACATTTTGAAAAACAAAGTTTTAGTTTTTACTGTAAAATTTTGCAAGAAAGTAATTTTTTCTTCATAAATTTGGGCCAAAATGTATACTGCTACATATCTGGTAAAATAACCCAAATTCGTGGATATTTAGTCTGTGTGAAAGTTATAGAGTCTACAAGCTATGGTGCAAATCACTGAAAATTGATCACACCTGATGTACTGACGGCCTTTCTCATTTCTTGAGACACTAACAAGCCAGGACAGTACAAATATCCCCCAAATTACCTCTTTTTGAAAAGTAGACATTCCAGGGTATTTAGTAAGAGGCATGGTGCGTTTTTTGAAGTTGTCTTTTTTCCCACAATTCTTTGCAAAATTAAGATTTTTTTTTTACCACAAAATTGTCATTGTAACAGGTAATTTCTCTCACATGGCATATGCATATCACAAATTACACCCCAAAACACATTCTACTACCCCTCCTGAGTATGACAATACCACATGTGTTGGACATTTTCACAGCTTGGCCATATACAGAGGCCCGACATTGACGTAGCACCGTCAGGCGTTCTACAAGCATAAATTGCACAACAATGGCCCAATTTTGGAAAGCAAAATTGTCCCAATTTTGGAAAGCTCACACCCCAACATATAATCTATGAGGCATAATGAGTCTTTTGAACGGTTCATATTTTTCCAGAAATTTTTGGAAAATGTGGAAAAAAAATGAAAACGCATTTTCTTGGGGGGGGCGTGTCCAAGATGGCGCTGGGAGCAGACGTTCTTTAGCAGAGCTCCACAGTCCGGCTTCTAAAATCCTCCATTTATCCTGCTGTTTCACCCTGATTTTACCTGATCCCAGCCTGGGTACTCCCGCTGTTCTGACAGGTCTGACTGGTGATGAGAAAAGGCAACCGGTCGTCCCAGAGGAAGCGAAAATCTGCCGCGGGGCACGGATCGCCACAGCTAGGCCTGCTCAACAGTACAGCGTGCGCCATGGATTCTCACGCCTCGCGGCCTCCTGAGGGGGTAATACAAGCAGGTTCCCCTGCCTTTGATGCGATGATGGCCGCGATCTCTACCTGCCAGACCACCCTAACAACCAAGCTGGAGGGGCTACAAACGGAAACGGCGTTCATCCGCCGCGATATGGACACCTTTAGAGAGCGGGTCACGGAGGTAGAGAGGAGGGTATCCGCGACCGAGGACGACCAACGCGACACCCGGGCTGATCACACCCTCAAGCTGAAGGTGAAATACTTGGAGGCCAGAGCGGAGGATGCCGAGAATAGAAATCGGCGCTCCAACGTTCGTCTCATAGGCCTGCCGGAGGGAACCGAAGGTTCAGATCCGGTCGCATTTATCGAACGCATGCTCCCTGCCCTGTTCCCGCAGGCTCAGTTTTCCCCGCACTTTTCGGTGGAGAGAGCCCATCGCATGCCTGCTACCAGGGGCCCAGTGGGAGCACCCCCCAGGACCTTTATTTTTAAACTCCTGCACTACAGAGACAGAGACATTGTGCTCAGAGCCGCCCGTTCACAGGAGGAGGTCAGATATGAAGGAGCGAAGCTGATGTTTTTTCCAGATTATTCTGTTGAGACACAGAGGCTCAGGAAATCGTTTGATCAAGTCAAAGCCATGCTCAGGCAAAAAGGGGTTAAATACAGCATGTTGTTCCCCGCGAGACTGCGGGTACAGGATGGCGACAAAGTCCAGTTTTTTACATCACCCACAGAGGCCGCCAACTGGGCTGAATCGATGCGCCGTTGATGACCTGTTGAATCTTGCTAATCTGGAGTACTAATTTGGAACCCCTTCACCTGCTTCATGTCGCAGTTAATATGTCCGGCTTGGACTGTCATGGAAGACCCACTTTTGGTGCCTGTCTCACCCATGGTATGGTAAAATAACGATTGTCCTTTTGGGCCCTCACTTGATGCCCTGATCCCCAGCTGTGAACTTGAGCAGCCTTTCCCCCCTCCCCCCCTTTTTTTTTTTTCTTTTAGACATTCCTTGGGACTGTGCAACACTCTAATGGGGGACTGGGGAGTTCGGGGGGCACCCGGGGATTAATCCACCTTGCCTAGCGACTGTTTTGGGACTGCCATTGGACGGCCCGGGGCAGGGGGTCGCTGGATGTACACTAATGGCGACTGACTGAGGCTACATTCGTCTTTACCATCGGCTCACGTCCCCTATCTGATGCTTCCGGGAACATTTCTCGTTGAGGGAACTGGAGACTGGGGCAGACTGCCCTTCCTGAGGGGTGGCTTTCCTGGGTTCCGGGGGAGCAATCTGAGAGTGTGGACCATGCATTGACCTGTGCCTCTTGGAGCAGGGGAAGGGGGTTACATTTACTCAACCATTGGAACTATTAGCTTAACTAGGAACTACAAGATATGTTTTGAGTGGTTTGTAACTAACAGTTTAAGAAACTACCCCCGAGCAGTCGGGTGAAACACGCTGAATATTCTGAACCGGACCACAACCTGTACTGGGCTGTTAGTGCCCTGATGCAGGCTGAGTGCCTTCGGGTTCTTGCGCCCCCATGTGCACCAGTGGTGTAATTTTGGTTTTGTTGGGGATCCAAACCCTCCTCAGTTTTAAGGGAATGGGTGGGGTGGGGGGGTGGGGTTTATGTTTGGACTGGCCCGAGTTCAGGGGCGATCAACTCCTACACCATAAGTCAATCAACACAGGGATGCAAGTACTGGGCAGAGGTAATATTTCTGTTAAAGGTGCCTTGCCGGGGTGGTATCCTGACTTCCAGGACCTCCCCCTCCAACTGGTAGGGGTGGGCCCGAGGGAGCTTCTGAATATGTGGAATGAATATGGCATCACTTAAATTGATTTCTTGGAACACTCGGGGCCTGAACTCTGCAGTCAAGAGGTCCTTGGTGTTCCAATTTATTAAGCAGCATAATCCTCATGTCTGTATATTTCAGGAGACTCATTTGGTCGGAGGCAAGACCCTGAGCCTAAAAAAGCCTTGGGTGGGTCACCACTACCATTCCACGTATTCGAATCTGGCAAGGGGAGTCAGTGTCCTGGTGATGAAATCCCTCCCTTTTGCCCTTCTTGATCTGGTGCTGGATCCGGAGGGGAGGTATGTCATCCTTTATGCTCAGATATGGGGCCAACCTTGGGTCATTGTCGGATTGTATTTACCACCACCGGCCTTGCTATCACTACTTCACCAGATAGTCTCTAAAACGACGCAGTTCCCGACCGACAGATTGGTGCTGATGGGAGACTTCAATATGGTCCCCAATCGACACCTTGACAGATTTGACCCTGGCCATGGGCCCCAGCGGGAACTGGCTGCATGGGCTCAGACCTATGGATTCACTGATGTCTGGCGCTGGAGACACCCCTCAATTAAAGCTTTCACTTGTTATTATGCCTCCCACCGGGCGTTCTCCCGCATTGACCTTGCTTTTGTATCGGGAACAGTTCTAGATAGAGTACGGGAAGTAGAGATTCTTCCGAGAGGTATTTCAGACCATGCTCCACTTTCCATTACCTTAGACCTACAGAGAACCCAGACGGACTCTCTATGGCGCCTGTCCAGATACTGGATTTCGGATAGGCAGGTTGAGCCGCAATTTAAAGCGGAAATGGCTGGCTATTGGGGAATTAACCAGGGCTCAGCAGACCCCAACACGGTGTGGGACGCCTTTAAAGCCACTACTAGGGGCCACTATATGACCATTATTGCTAAGGTCCGGAAGGACCGCAAAGCGGAACTCACTAGAATAGAGGCTGACACACTTAGACTTGAGGCGCTTTACCTGCGAACGAAAGACCCAGACCACTATGCTGCCCTCCAGACGGCGACGAAGCAGGCACTCTTGCTCAGGACCGAATTAACTCATATTCGAGCAGGGGGAAAAGACAGGCCGACTGCTGGCCTGGCTGTCACGGGAAAGACTGGGAGGGATATCTATAGCCCAAATCCGAGAGGAGAGGGGTATGTTGGTGTCTGATCTGGAGGATGTCAACCGCTGCTTCATGGCCTACTACCAGGCGCTCTATAGCTCCCGGGTCACTTATAGTAGGGTAGACTTGGGAAGATATCTAGATACAATTGATATTCCTAAATTAACCCCGACATATGCCAAAAAGTTAGATGCCCCTATTACATCGGAGGAAATCTGCAAAGCCATAAATACTATGCAGCCAGGAAAAACACCAGGCCCTGACGGCATCCCGGTAGAATTTTATAAACTGTATCAGGAGGAACTTGCGCCCAGATTCCAACGCATGCTCGCCCACTCAATGGGATGGGAAGAGTTGCCCGACTCGTTGAGTGAGGCAGTCATTGTAGTTATACCAAAGCCGGGGAAGGACCACACGTTGTGCTCGTCATACCGGCCAATATCTCTGCTCAATGTTGATGCGAAGATTTTGGCCAAGGTCCTGGCCACCAGGCTTATTAGTGTCATTACGGCCCTGGTACACTCAGATCAGACGGGCTTTATGCCCGGGAAGGGGACGGACATCAACATCAGGAGACTTCACACACACATAGCCCTGGCATCACCTGACAATCCTGGAGTCGTGGCCTCTCTCGATGCAGAGAAGGCCTTCGACTCTGTGGAGTGGGAATATCTATGGGAGGTCTTGGTCAGATTCGGATTTGGACCTAGTTTTCTGACGTGGTTGAAACTATTATATGCCCACCCAAGAGCGCGGATCCGTACGAATGGGAGCCTGTCGGCGGAGTTCTCCCTGGAGAGGGGCACTAGACAGGGGTGCCCCCTCTCTCCTGGACTATTTGCTTTGGCTCTAGAGCCTCTGGCTATTCTACTCCGTTCGGCAGAATCCGTAACGGGCATTAAGGTAGGCCCTTTGACTGAAAAAATATCGTTGTACGCAGATGACACCCTACTCTACCTAGCGGACGCTGACACCTCTTTGCATTCGGCGTTAGAGATCTTTGAGACTTTTGCCACATATTCTGGTATACGAATCAACTGGGACAAGTCGGTTTTGTTCCCACTACACCCATCAATCTCTCGTATAGATACACATACCCCTTTACAGTGGACAGAAGAGTTCATATACCTGGGAATAAAAATCTCGATGAACCTGTCTGACTATGTAGGGGGCAATCTGAATCCAGTGCTGACACAGTTTGCCAAGAAGTGTACTGACTGGAGGAAACTCCCGCTTTCCCCGGTTGGGCGAACTAACTTAGTAAAAATGGTGTATCTGCCAAAATTTTTATATCTTTTCAGAAACACACCAATACATATCCCGATTACCTTTTTCAGGAGACTTGACAGTCTGGTTATAACCTTTGTTTGGGCTGGGAAGACACCCAGAGTGGCCAAATGCATACTATATTTGCCGCTTTCATCAGGGGGCCTGGCCCTCCCGAACTTTTTGATATACTACTGGGCTGCGGTCCTGGTGACCGTCCGGTGGTGGTTCTCTCAGCCCAAATCCAACCCCGCGGTGAACCTTGAGGCGGCGATACTAGGTTCCTACGCAGCCCTGTCAAACTTAGTTTTCAGAGGGGGGAGGGCTTCACATACCCTGACGGGACCGATGAGGGCGACTATCATGGCTTGGGATCGGGCCAGGAAACTGTGTCTGCGGGAACATACGATTTCACCACATACGCCACTATGGGGCAACCCTAAATTGCCGCATTTAACTCAAATCCCAGATCCAGTCATTTGGGCACGCAAAGGTATTGTTACTTTAAAACATATAGTGGCGGATGGCAGACTAAAAACCTTCCGAGCATTACAAAATGATTTTGGGCTCCCCCAGTCTTTCCTATTTCGATATTTACAGCTTAAACATGCATACCAGGCCCAATTCCCAGTCGGGATTACACTAGACTCAGACTCAATAGAAAGACTGCTGACCTCCAGCACGATGGGTAAGCCTCTTTCCTCCATATACCTATACCTCACAGTCGAGCACGACCGTAAACCTGACAGAACTAGAGACAAGTGGCGGACGGATATTCCCGAAATAGGGGACGAGGAATGGGAGGATTGTTTATTGACGTTTATCCCCAACATGATTTCGGCCAGGGATAGATTTATCCAGTTAAAATTTATACATAGAGCTTATTACACTCCCCAGAGACTGGCTGGTATATACCCGACTCTTAGCCCGCAGTGCACGAGATGCTTATCGGCTGTCGGTGATTTTTTCCACATGGTCTGGGCTTGTCCACAGTTGAGATCATACTGGACGGCTGTGGCCGAGACTCTCAGTGAAGCGACCGAGGTGGCCCTGCCTCTGGATCCTTTGCTCATGTTATTGAGCTACCTCGAGCACGTGGAGGGAGATAGATATGCCAAGTTATGTATTTCCTACGCTCTATTCTACGCCCGTAGAGAGATCTTGCTTAGATGGAAAGTTAGGGAACCCCCCACTAGGGGAGCGTGGGTTAAAGCGGTTAATACGGCTCTACCTCTATATAGATTAACATATGAGAATAGGAATTGTCCTCAGAAATTCTATAAAATATGGGATGGCTGGATTGAAAAATACTCCTGAAAGAAGCTGGAGGGGGGGAATTACTGTTGTACTTGAGTATGCATGAATAATTGAGCTGAAGTGATTGTGTTATCTCCCTTCAAAGAAAAAGATCTTGTAATAATGCGGAAACCTATGTAAAAATTCATTGTCCAATTTGTCATGTAACCTGTTGATTGATTCTAGATTGACTTAATTAATAAAAACCTTGTCTGTTAAAAAAACGCATTTTCTTTTACACAAAGTTGTCCATGTATAAGATATTTCTATCACACAGCAAGAAATAGCAAAAATGACACCCCAAAATACATTCTGCTACTCCTCCTGAGCATGGCGATACCACGTGTGGTACATTTCCCAGCCTGGCCACATACAGAGGCCCAACATTGACGTAGCACCTTCAGGCGTTCTACAAGCATAAATTGCACATCTCATTTCTCAACCACCTATAACACTTTTGAAGGCCATGGAGCACCAGGGCAATGGAATTGCCAACACAATTACCCAGTTTTGGAAAGCTAACACCCCAATGTATAATCTTTGAGGCATGAGTCTTGAACGGTTCATTTTTTTTCCAGAAGTTTTTGGAAAATGTGGAAAAAAAAATGAAACCGCATTTTTTTTTACACAGTTGTCCATTTATAAGATATTTCCAACACACAGCATGTACATGACATAAATTACACCCCAAAATACATTCTGCTACTCCTCCTGAGTATAGCGATACCACATGTGTGAGACTTTTACACAGCCTGGCCACATACAGAGGCCTGACATTGAAGTAGCACCTTCAAGTGTTCTAGGAGCATAAATTAAACATATAATTTTCTGACTGCCGATCACATTTTTGAAGGCCCTTCATATTCCTAACACATAGCATGTACATACCATATAGCAAAAGATTACCTGTGGTTATAATAGTGCAGTGGTCCACAGTGGAGAGCATTGGTCGAGGCAGCAGGCAGGAATACTGTCAGCACAGCCAAAGCATTGGTCCAGGTAGCAGGCAGAGATGTCCAGGAAGAAATACTGTCCATAATCAGTAGAAGCAGCAGGCAGAGATATGGTCAACACAGCCAAAGTATTGGTCCAGCTCCCAGACAATCTTCCCACTGTTTAACAGTCTTCTCCAGCTGCACTCATGTAGGGAGTGGCAGTTCCCCTGGCGCTGCTGGTCATATTTGGTTAATGACGCCCCCCGGGATCCCCTGGCCACGTTTACAAAAATAAGTGTAGCACTAACCCTGAAGGAGCCGCTGGAAGTTTTCCCAGTAGATTGTCCCACAGCAAGGCACACAATCACAGTCACTCTTTCCCTCAAAAAACAGTCGGGGGGTGTTCCATTTGTTTTTATTTTTGGAGTAATAGATTTGAGGAAATTGAGTGGGCTAGTCCAAAAATGAGAACTATGTACAGGTTGAGGACAGTAAACTCCTTTCTGAAAAGCTGAAGCAGAAGTCCTTACATATAGAAAACTGTGGACTTGGCTTTGTAGTAGAAGCAGTTAAAAGCAGGCTTCTTTCTTTAGAGCAACGAGAGCAGAGTCCCCTCACAAATAACTAGATAAGCTCTTCAGGATACCAGCTGATATCCCCTTTAAACAAACACACAGCTGACTCTCTAGCACAAGATGGGTGGCAGCAGCCCAAAGGTCTCTAAGATCTCTCACAGCAGTCTGTACTCACATAACGTCCAGGGACCATTTCCATTCCCCCCTTCCAATCCCCCCTGTTCTTTCTTCTCTCTCCTCCCTTCGCCCTATCCTATCTCCCCCCCCCCCCCTTCCCTCTCCCCTGCTCTCTTCCCTTTCCCCCCTCTTTTTCCCCTCCTCCTTCTCTCCTTTCTTTCCCTTTCCCCTCCCTACCTGTTCCCTGCCTTTACTGGATTCCTACATGTGGCATTTATCTAATGACCATTATTTAACCTAGATTTATTGTCCATATTCTCCACACATAACCCCCCTTCTGCCAACTGGGAACATATTATGGCGCTCTATCTCTGATTTGGCCGGGTCTGCTGGTGAGTGAAACATTTTTACACATCCCCATGGAAATTAATCTATGCTGTAAAATTTTGTGATTTATATATTTTCTTCTAATCAATCAATTACCACAGAGATTCTCCTGAAGAAGTGGCAATAATCCTGCAAAACGTTGAGAAATATTTATACCTGTGGCACAGCACCTTAACGTTGCCCTTGAATGGGGGATGAATGTTCAGTGGTGATGAGAACTTTTAAAGTATTGTTTATGCCTTTGAGCAATTTGTCTTTTTAATACTATGCATCAATAAAACTGTTATTTACTTTTTATACCTATCTTTTGTGTTAACAATTTACAAATTGGTTCCCCAGACAGTCCAGAACCCTTCCTCCTTCGGGGTACCGGTTGGGGACCGAATTGCCCCTACTTCTCTTCATTGTCTAATTGTGGATGAGGTACCATGTAACTATTGTACTGTTTCATACAACAATTGGGGCACCTAATCCTTACCGCTGCTGGGAAGGGGGACTTGTAGCGGCAGTTTTCCCAGCTATTGATGAACCAATGCACTGTGACTTTCTTACAAAGAGACGGCAGTCCCTCTTTGCAGCTACATATACTGCAGTAAAGGGAAATTGGGAAACCTTTGTGCAAAATGTGTATAGATGGTAAAAATGTTGTATTGTTGGATTCAGGTAGCCTGGTTACCTCTGTAAAAACTAAACTAGTGGTGGGAAAAACCTTGCACCCTAGGAAAATGGTGGTCATTTGTGTACATGGGTGCGCTCAAGAGTATACAGTGACCACGGTGTCCTTTGAAACCTCCCTCGGTAACCTGTGTCATCAGGTGGGTTTGGTTTCCCAACTACTACATGACGCCATTGTGGGAAGGGGTTTTTCAAAATTCTGGGAGCTCTGAGATTGCCCAGATTCACCATTAAGTGGTTTGTCAGAGCCTGAAGAATTCTCCTGAGTTTCCCTTGTCAGTATTAGCAGGGGAAATAACAAGGCCTAGGGAAGAGCCTGCAACCTCAGAATAACAGCGACCTCTAGTGTTTGATGATCTAGAGGTACACAGAGAAAATTTTGCCACTGAACAATTCAAGGACCCCACATTACTAAGGGCCCGGTAGAATGACACGAAAATAGATGGGGAATTAGTTAACCCTGATGAGAAGATTGCTCTCCCGCACTTCATTATGGAAAAGGACCTGTTATACTGGGTGTCACAGAGGTCAGAGAAAACCATTGAGAAACTGGTGGTGCCCAAAACTTACCGCACGTTGGTCTTAGAACTGGCCCATGGGCACATTCTTGGGACATTTATGAGCTGAAAAGACTCGGGAAAGAATCACACAGAGGTTCTATTGGCCAGGGATCACTAAGGAAGTGGAAATGTACTGTTCCTCTTGTACAGTGTGTCAGATTTCTGCACCCATGCCACATTTGCCCAGTCCTTTGGTACCCCTGCCCATCATTGAGGTCGCTTTTGAGAGGATCGCCATGGATTTGGTTGGCCCCTTGCATTTTGGTGATAATAGACTATGCCACCCCTTACCCAGAAGAGCCATTTCAGGTTTTCAGCCGTGTTGACACTCCTAAAGAAGTACTAACTGATCAGGGTATCCTGTTTATGTCTAGAGTAACTAAAGAGCTTTGCAAACTGCTTTAACACTTCCATACCGGGCCATAGTAAAATGACGCTGGCAGGAACACTCTCCCATCCTGGGCGGGAGTCATATGACATCTTCCCATACTTGCCGCTCGTGCGGGCCCTCGTGAGTGAGCCATGGAGATCCTGAAACAGCAGACAAACTTGTAGACCTTGTGGAAAGGTACCTAATGACTGAGAATCTTACATCTTCCCCCAAAGACTTACGGACTTTCCACCCAAAGACCGGCCATCCCCAGCTACAGGTAAGACTACACAAAGGGATGGGGATGGAGAGAGTGAAAAAGGGGAAACTAAAGGTATTTTTGGGACTGCTTCTAATACTGGCAAGAGCGGCCTGGAAGGCCAATCCCACGGGAGGTGACTCAAAAGTTAAAGTAGTACTAACTGACCAGGGCATAAGCCAGGGGTTTATGTCTAGAGTAACCAAAGAGCGTGCCAAACTGCTTAACCACTTCCATACCGGGCCATAGTAAAATGACGCCAGCAGGAACACTCTCCCATCCTGGGTGGGCATCATATGAGGTCTTCCCGTTCTCGCCGCTCCTGCAGATCTTCATGGGCCCGCAGCACTGCGAATGGGAGGACACAGCCCAACCCAGATCAGTGTAAAGACACAATAAAAATGTCTCTTTACCACGTGACCGGCTGTTTCCAATTACAGCCGGTCACATGCACTGTTCTCAGAGCGCGCAGAGCGGCGATCGGGTACGAGGCTTGTCACCCTGACACAGCCCATCTAGACCAATGAAATTGGCTCTTCTAATCACAGCTGGCCACAGAATGTAAACAAACCGCGGTAACGAGCTGTTACCGGGTTCTCCTCCTCACACGGGAGGAAATTGTGGTAACAGCCCATTGCCCAGTCAAACTGGCTCTGAGGAAGAGGCGATTACCCCTCAAAATGCGTTAGCCATCCAGAAGGTCTTCCGGTGTGCTGGATACAGTCCTGGTGACCTGGTTGCTGTTTGTCCATTGTGCTGGTGGCAGGTGCGTCCTATCTTTTCTTTTTACAACAGCTTGTTACCGCTTACAGTGCACACCAACACACACTGATTTCCCCCCAGTAATAAAGAGGACATGTCACCAGCCCATCAAAGTAACTGTCACCAGCCCATCAGATTAACCGAGTACCTGTCACCAGCCCATCAGTGTACCCGAGTACCTATCTGCAACCCATCAGAGTACCCAAGTACCTATCTGCAGCCTATCTGAGTACCTATCTGCAGCCCATTAGATTGCCCAAGCACCTGTCTCCAGCCTGTCAAAGTACCCCATTACCTATATGCAGCCCATCAGAGTACCCGAGTACCTATCTGCAGCCCATGCTTCATAGAATATACCTTGGGGTGTTTGCTTTCCAAAATGTGTTAATTTTGTGGGTAATTCCACTGTTCTGGTGCTCCAGGATCTTCAAAAGTGTGATAGGTAGGAATTAAATTAGATGTGTAATTTATTCTCCTAGAACTCCTGAAGGTACTACTTCAATGTTGGACCTCTCTATGTGACCAGACTGTGTAAACGTCTCACACATGGGGTATCGCCATACTCAGGAGGAGTAGCAGAATGTATTTTGGGGTGTAATTTTTGCTATTTACATGCTGTGTGTTAGAAATATCATATAAACTGACAACTTTGTGTAAAAAAAAATATGTTTTCATTTTCTTTCCACGTTTTTCAAAGACTTGTGGAAAAAAGGAACTGTTCAAAAGACTCATAATGCCTCACATAATATACATTGGGGTGTTTGCTTTCCAAAATGAGATCACTTTGTGGGCAATTCCATTGTCCTGGTGCTCCAGGGCCTTCAAAAATGTAATATGTCATTAGAAAATTAGATGTGTAAGTTATGCTCCTAGAACGCTTGACGGTGCTCCCTGCATGTTGGACCTCTCTATGTGGCCAGGCTGTGAAAAAGTCATACACATGTGGTATCGCTACACTCGGAAGGATTAGCAGAATGTATTTTGGGGTGTAATTGGAAGTATGCATATGCTGTGTGTGAGAAATAACTTATTATGACAATTTTGTGTAAAAAAATTACAACTTCAAAAACCTCACCATGCCTCTTACTAAATACCTTGGACAGTCTACTTTTCAAAAAGGGGTCATTTGGGGGTATTTGTACTTTCCTGACATTTCAGGGCCTCAAGAAATGAGATATGGCATCCGTACATGAGGTGTGATCAATTTGCAATGATTGGCACCATGGCTTGTAGACTCTATAACTTTCACACAGACCAAATAATATACCCTTATTTGGGTTACTTTTACGAAAGATATGTAGCAGTATACATTTTGGCCCAAAGTTATGCACAAAAATTACTTATTTGCAAAATTTAATCTTAGAAACTAAAAAAAGTACGGTATTTTTTTCCAAAATTTTCACTCTTTTTTCACTTATGTCGCAAAAAATAAAAAACTCAGTGGTGATTAAATACCACCAAAAAAAAAGCTCTATTTGTGTGAAAAAAATGATAACAATTTTGTTTGGGTACAGTGTTGCATGACTAAGTAATTGGCATTCAAAGTGAGAGAGTACTGAAAGCTGAAAATTGGTCTGGGCAGGAAGGGTGCATAAGTGCCCTGTATTGAAGTGGTTAAAGTGACCCAATTATGATGTTCTGTGTATCACCCTCAAACAGATGGGCTGGTTGAAAGATTTAACAAAACATTAAAACAAATGCTGAGGAAAGTGGTTGATAAATGGAAATAATTGGGATTGTCTACATTGTCTACTCCTTTTTTTATGTTTGCTATCAGAGATGTTTTCCAATCGTCCACAGGGTTCTCTCCTTTTGAGCCACTGTATGGGAGGCACCCACGTAGAAAATTGGACATTGCCAGGGAAATATGGGAGAGTAAGAGTTCCCCTCATAGAAGTGTTATTGAACATGTGGCACAAACGCAAGACAAAATTGTGCAAGTGATGCCTATTGTGAAAGAACATTTGGCACAAGCCCAGTTGGCTCAGCAGAGGATTTACAATTGTGGGGCCCAGGTCCATTCTCTTGCACCTGGTGATAGGTTGTTGGTCCCCACGCAGTCGAAAGTAAATTCCTAGCCAAATGGCAGGATCCCTATGAAGTGTTGGAAAAAATGGGTGATGTGAATTATAATATTAGCCACCAGGAAGACGGAAACCTGAGCAGATATATCATGTGAATTTGTTGAAACCAGGATAGGGAATCCTTGGTTGCTGAGACTACCGCACTTTCTGCTCTGCCTAACCTGGTTATCCCTGAAGTCAGGATAGCAGAGACTGTCCAAAACTCAGCAACAGGAAACTAGAGAGTTTGTGCTCCGCCATAAAGAGACATTTTCAGAATTGCCAGGTTGGGTGTCTGGGATTGAACATGACATTGTCACCACATCAGGGGAAAGGGTCAAGTTGAAACCTTATCAAATTCCCGAAGCCCGGAGAGAGGCAATTCGCCAAGAAGTAAACAAAATGCTTGAGCTAGGGATTATAGAAGAGTCAAATAGTGATTGCTCCAGTCCTATTGTGTTCATGCCTTAACCAGATGGAAGTTGGCACTTTTGTAACGACTTTCGCCACGTGAATAAAATTACTAAATTTGACTGATTGATCACCTAGGGACAGCCTGATATATGGCAACGTTAGACCTGGTCAAAGGGTATTGGCAAATTCCTGTCTCGGAATCAGCCAAGGAAAAAAATGCATTTGTAACTCCAGAGAGATCTTTCCAGTATCGGAGGATTCCTTTTGGGTTACAGAATGCTCCGACCACATTTCAACGGGTAATGGATAAGATCCTTCAGCCTTATCAAGCCTATGCTGCTGCATACCTAGATGATGTGGTCATCCATAGTGAGGATTGGGACTCACACTTACCAAAGGTTCAGTCTGTGTAAGAATCTGTCAGGAATACCACATGCAGGCATCCAGCAGGGATGATCAGATCGGTTGGCTGCACTTAAAGGAATCAGGACCAGATAAGTGAGTGAAAATATATATATTTATTATGATAAAGACACACTTCCAAAACCAACATCAGTAAACCAAAAAGCAATGCAAATGAAAGAAAAACATAACACAGCAATCCATATAAGAACACCTAACTATATACAAGTGGGGGAAACACATATAAGCAAACAGGACAGGGACACAAGAGAAGGGGAACAGGGAGCCAGGTACTGGAAGCAGAAAGAGAGAAGAGAGTGCAGGAAGCAGGTTATAGGTCTCAAGATACAGGATCAAGGACAGGACTGGGTCAGACTAAGGCAGGGACGCGGCTTGCTGGCAAAATACTGAAGCACTGGACCAAGGTGCAAGGCGGGCTTATATACCTCCAGCAGTCCTATCAGGTACAGCCTTAATTACCTGTATGGTCCATCTGCTGGGAGACACCCGCTGGTAGTCAACAGAACTACATCCATTGCTTCTAAATGCAACAGTGCCGCCAGCAGGGCAGTGGGCACTGGGTCATCAGGCTAGGCAGCAGGCACCGGGTCATCAGACTGGGCAGCAGGCACTGGGTCATCTGTCACCAGATCAGCAGGCACTAGGTCATCAGGCTGGGCAGCGGGCACCGGGTCATCAGACTGGGCAGCAAGGCCCCGGGTCATCAGGGTAGGCAGCAGGCACCGGGTCATTAGGCTGGGCAGCGGGCCCTGGGTCATTAGGTTGGGCAGCAGGCACCGGGTCATCAGGCTGGGCAGCAGGCACTGGGTCATCAGGCTGGGCAGCGGGCCCTGGGTCATTAGGTTGGGCAGCGGGCACTGGGTAATCAGGCTGGGCAGCGGGCACCAGGTCATTAGGTTGGGCAGCAGGCACTGGGTCATCAGGCTCGGCAGCAGGCACCGGGTTATCCATCACCAGATCAGCAGGCATGGGTCATCAGGCTGGGCATCAGGCACTGGATCAGCAAGTTGGGCAGCGGGTACCAGATCAGCAGACTGGGCAGCGAGTACTGGATCATCAGACTGGGCAATAGGAACTGGCTCTTCGAGCTGGGCATCGGGCATTGGATCAGCAGGCTCGGCATCAGGCACCAGAACAGTAGGCTGAGCAGCGGGCACCGGAACAGCAGGCTGGGTGGCAGGCATGGCAGCAGAAACCGGAACAGCAGGCTGGGAAGCGGGTACTGAAACAGCAGGCTGGACAGCAGGCTGGGCAGCAGGCACCAGAACAGGCTGGGCAGCGGGTATTGGAACAGTAAGCTGGGCAGCAGGTATGGCAGTGGGCACCAGAACAGCAGGCTGGTCAGTAGGCACCGGGTCATCAGGCATTGGAGCAGTGGGCACCGGGTCATCAGGCTAGGCAGCGGGTACTGGGTCATCAGACTTGGCAGCAGGCATTGGGTCATTAGGTTGAGCAGCAGGCACTGGGTCATCAGGCTGGGCACCAGGTCATCCATCACCAGATCAGCAGGCACTGGGTCATCGGGCTGGGCAGCTGGCACTGGGTCATCAGGCTGGGCAGTGGGGCCCCAGGTCATCAGGGTAGGCAGCAGGCACTGGGTCATTAGGCTGGGAAGCAGGCACCGGGTCATTAGGTTGGGCAGCAGGCACCGGGTCATTGGCACGGCAGCGTGCACTGGAATAGCAGGCACAGGAACAGCAGGCTTGGCAGCAGACATGGCAGTGGGCACCGGAACAGCAGGCTGGTCAGTAGGCACCGGGTCATAAGGCATTGGAGCAGTGGGCACCATGTCATCAAGCTGGGCAGTGGGCACTGGGTCATCAGGCTGGGCAGTGGGCACCGGGTCATCAGGCTGGGCAGCAGGCACCAGGTCATCAGGCTGGGCAACAGACACCGGGTCATCCATCAGCAGATCAGCAGCCACTGGGTCATCAGGCTGGGCAGCGGACACCGGGTCATCAGGCTAGGCAGCAGGCACCGGGTCATCAGAATGGGCAGCAGGCACCGGGTCATCAGGTTGGACAACAGGCACCGGGTCATTAGGCTGGGCAGCGGGCACTGGGTCATCCATCACCATATCAGCAGGCACGGGTCATCAGGCTGGGCAGCAGTCATCGGGCTAGGCAGCGAGCACCGGGTCATCAGGCTTGGCAGCAGGCACTGGGTCATCAGGCTGGGCAGCAGGCCCCGGGTCATCTGTCACCAGATCAGCAGGAACTGGGTCATCAGGCTGGGCAGCAGGCACCGGGTCATCAGGCTGGGCAGCGGGCACTGGGTCATCAGGCTGGGCAGCGGGGGCCCCAGGTCATCAAGCTGGGCAGCAGGGCCCTGGGTCATCAGGGTAGGCAGCGGGCATCGGGTCATCAGACTGGGCAGCAGGCACTGGGTTATTAGGTTGGACAGCAGGCGCCAGGTCATCAAGCTGGGCAGCAGGCACTGGGTTATCCATCACCAGATCTGCAGGCACTGGGTCATCAGGCTGGGCAGCAGGCACCAGATCAGCAAGTTGGGCAGCAGTTACCAGATCAGCAGACTGGGCAGTGGGTACTGGATCATTAGACTGGGCAACAGGAACTGGCTCATCAAGCTGGGCACCGGCCATTGGATCAGCAGCCTGGGCATTGGGCACTAGAAAAGTAGGCTGGGCAGCGGGCACCAGAACAGCAGGCTGGTCAGTGGGCATCGGAACAGCAGGCTGGGCAGCGAGTAATGAAACATCAGGCTGGGCAGCAGGCACTGGGACAGCAGGGTGGGCATCGGAACAGCAAGCTGGGCAGTGGGCACTGCAGCAGGCACCGGAACAGCAGGCTGCGCAGCGGGTATTGGAATAATAGACTGGACAGTGGGCACCGAAACAGCAGGCACCGGAACAGCAGGCTGGGCAGCTGGTACTGGAACAGTAAGCTGGATAGCAGGCATGGCAGTGGGCACTGGAACAGCAGGCTGGGCAGCAACACTTGAACAATAGGCTGGGCAGCGGGAACCAAAACAGCAGGCTGGGCAGCGGGTACTGGAACAGTAGGATGGGCATTAGAAACGGAACAACCAGGCAGGGCATCAGTGACAGGACCACCAGGCAGGACATCAGGAACGGGACCACCAGGCAAGGCATCAGGAATCGGACCACCAGGCAGGGCATCAGGAACAGGATCATTGCAGTCATATTGATTAGCTGGCAAAGAGTCCATAAGGCCAAACTGGGCGGTGGACAGAGAACCAGTACAATCAGGTGGGATAGTGGCAGGCAGGTTAGAAGCAGAAGGTCCAATTTTCATGGGCTGTAACAAGGTAGCAGGTGTGGCAGGCCTGGCTGGAGCAATTGGAACCATGGTGGATTGAACTGTAGTGGCTGGTGTGGAGGCAGACTGGAACAAATCGGCTGGTGTGGAAGAAAACTGGAGCAGATTGGCTGGTGTGGAGGCCGACTAGAACAGATTGGCTGGTGTGGAGGCAAACTGGAACAGATCGGTTGTTGTGGAAGTAGACTGGAACAGATTGGCTGGTGTGGATGCAGGATTGGATAGTGGTAGGATTGTGCGGGCTGGGAAAAACTTCTGTTTCTTTTTAGATTTAGCCACTGCAATTCTGTATGTTGATGCAGGGCTGTAAGTAGTGGGTGCAGCTGATAGGGATGATCAGTTTGGTTGGCTGCACTTAAAGGAATCAGGACCAGATAAGTGTGTGAAAATAAAGGGATTTTATTAAAACTTACCGTAAAATCCTTTTCTCCGAGTTCACTGACAGACGCAGCTCTCCATTACGTGTTGGTTTTATGCTGGTCTCACTAGGAGTTAACTAGGCAGGGAAAAGAAACAGCTGGCCCCTCCCATGGGGGCCGTCCTCTCTTCCCACATAAAACCCCCTCATAGCATAGCTCTTCAGTTCGTACACAAGCCATACAAGAACAGAGCACAGAGGGGTTGTGCTGCGTCTGTCAGTGAACTCGGAGAAAAGGATTTTACGGTAAGTCTTAATAAAATCCCTTTTTCTCCTATCGTTCACTGACAGACGCAGCTCTCCATAACCTGTGGGGATGTCCCCAAGCTGTGTCAAAAAGAGGGGTGGGTAAATGCTAACAGTACCCAACTGAACCTCTAGGGAGGCGCCAGACGCGCCTACACTGCTGCCTGCAAAATTTTGCGGCCAAAAGCAGCATCCGAAGATGCTAGCACATCAACTTTATAAAACTTAGTGAAAGTGTGAACCGAGGCCCAAGTGGCTGCCTTGCACACCTGCGACACCGAGACCTGGTGCCTGAAAACCCAGGAAGTGCTAACAGCCCGGGTAGAATGAGCCGTGACCGGAAGAGGGGGAACCTTGCCCCGAATAGAATACGCATGAGTCACAGTCTGTCAGATCCAACGAGAAATCGTAGCCGACTAGGCCGCCAACCCTTTGCGCGGGCCCTTTGACAGCACAAACAAGGCATCAGCTTCACGATCAGAAGCTGTAGCAGCCAAATACACTCGTAAGGCCCTCACTACGTCCAAAGCATGCAACTCAAACTCCTTTGGGTGCGAGGACGAGGGCACAATGAAGGAAAAACAATATCTTCATTAATGTGAAAGGAAGAAACCACCTTCGGAAGGAATGAAGGAGAGGGTCGCAAGACCGCCTTGTCCTTATGCAGGACCAGGTAGGGAGACTTGCACGATAGTGCTGCTAATTCAGACACCCTTCTGGCAGAAGTGATGGCAACTAAAAAGGCCACCTTCTGCGACAGCAGTTGTAAAGAAATCTCCCTGATATTCTCATATGGCGGTTTCTGAAGTACAGAAAGCACCAATTCCGCTCCCACGGAGCCATCGGAACCTTCACCCGAGGCGCCACATGTTGCACACCTTGTACAAAGGTACGATCAATGAGTGCGAAGCCAAAGGTCCCTGAAAAGGAATCGCCAGAGCCGATATTTGGCCTTGAGAGTGCTCAAAGCCAGTTTTTTGTTCAGGCCCTACTGCAAAAAAGTCAGGACCCTGGACACGACATAAGAGCAAGGATAAGACCCTCCGCCTCGCACCAACCTATACAAGCCTTCCAGGTGCGGTGATAAATCTTGCGAGAAGTAGACTCGCGAGCCTTCAACAATGTAGGGATCACTGAGTCAGCGACTCCCCTGTCTCTTAAAACCTGGGGCTCAATAGCCAAGTCGTCAAAGCCAGCGAGTGTAAAGCAGGGTGCAGGATGGGCCCCTGAGACAGAAGGACGTCTCGCAGAGGAAGCCGCCAAGGGGCGTCTGCCACCGTTTGCACCACGTCGGCGTACCAAGTGCGCCGAGGTCAATCTGGAGCCACCAGGATATATTGGTATTCCCTCCGCCACTATCCTGCGTATCAATCGCGGAAGCAGTTTTTCGGAGGAAAGGCGTACAGAAGGCGGTAACGGCCCCAGTGGGCCACCAGAGCGTCCGTGGCCACTGCCAACAGATCCTCGGTTCTGGACACAAAGGTCTTCACCTTGTGATTGAACCGAGACGCCATGAAATCCGGCGTCCCCCATCTGCAGCAAATCTGATTGAACACCTCTTGGTGGAGAGACCACTCTCCCTGGTCCAGCGTCTGGCGACTGAGAAGTCCGCCTGCCAGTTCTCCACCCCTGGAATGGAAACAGCGACGATTGCCGGAACGTGACGTTCCGTCCAACGCAGTATCGGAGCTGCCTCTGCCGCTGGACTCCTTGTGCTGCCCTGATGGTTCACATACGCCACTGCTGTGGCATCGTCCGACTGAATTCGAATCGGACGACCCTGCATTCCAGAGAAAAAAGCACAATCTGATTGCTCTCAGCTCCAAAGGACTGTCATCCGTGGTGATGGTCACCACTGAAGGGGCAGGAACGACCTCCCCTGAATCAACGCCGAGTCCCGAAACCATCAGGTCAGAGACGCCCTGGTCTGGGAGCTCAGACGGATAGAAGTTCCAAGGACCGAGGGGACCTGTCCCACCGAGCCAAAATTACTCGTTGAATGAGACGAGTGTGACTGGGCGTATGGTATCGCCTCGAAAGTCGAGACCAGGAGCCCCAGCCCCCGCTCGTAATGAAGACCGTCGGTGCGACAGGAAAGGTTGCACTGCCGACTGCAGTGACCGCAACTTGGCTGGAGAAAGGAAAACCTTTGCCTGCTCTGAGTCCAGGAACAGGCCCAGATACTCCAGGCGACGGGATAGAGACACCGTCGACTCCTGCAGGTTGAGCAACCAGCCGAAGTCCTACAGCAAGGTCATTGTGATCCTCACATTCTCATCCCGAGCCGAGGCGGACTCCACTCGCAGGAGCAGGTCGTCTATGTAGGCTACTACCGCAATGCCTCTCTGTTGCAGCAACGCCAATACCGGAGCTACCAGTTTTGTGAAAAACTCGAGGGCTGAGACTAGACCGAAAGGGAGTGCCACGAATTGATAATGGAGGTCTCCCACTGCGAAGCGAAAGAAACGCTGATGCTGTGGACAGATAGGTACATGGAGGTACACATCCCTGATGTCCAGAGACGCCAGAGATTCCCCCTGAGGGAGGGCGGCTACAACCGAGTGGATATATTCCATCCTGAATTTCCGCGCCCTAACATAACGGTTCAGGTCCGGTACTGCCCGGACCCCCCCCTTTTTTGGGGACCCGAACAGAAGTGAGTAAAAAACCTCAAAACCTCTCGCTGGAGGCACTGGCACGATCACCCCTTGGTTCGAGTGCTTGTACAGCCCCGAAGAGGGCCTCCCGGCGTGCCTGCGGGAGCCCTAAGTCGAAGGGAAGAACCTGACCCTGACTGGTGGCAGAGTGTCGAACTCCAAAAACGTCCCCCACCCGAAGCCCGGGTGGAGGCAACCCATCAGGCTGAGGAGGTTTGTCCTCCGCCTTTTTGGTTGCGCGCTGCCACTGCCGGTACCCGGCCCCTGCAGCGACCTACCGGGTTGGGTGACTACGGCGAAACTCACGTCTCCGGGCTCTGGGAGGAAGGGCAGTTACCTCCTGTGAAATCCTTAATGATCTCACCCAGCCGTGGACCGAATAGGCATCCACCCTGAAAGGGAAGGTCTGTGAGACCTTTCTTTTTTTTTTTTTTTTGAAGCATGGTCACCGGACCAAAAACGCAACCAGAGTACCCCTCAGAGGATACAGCAACAACGCTGTGGATCACATAGGCAGTAAATCAATGGCCGCATCACCAAGGTACTTGAGACCTCGGAGCAAAATTCAGCCCGTATCTAGCAGGCGGCCGCAGTCTACAATATTCTGGAGCTCCGCCATACGCTCAGACCGATATTGCGCCGCCATGGCGTACGTCAGGGCTGGTTGCATAGCAGAGCCTGCCACCAGGAAGAGTGACTTTTACAGCGCCTCTGTCTTTTGTCAGCGGGGCCCTTGAAAGCAGGAACCCCTTCCAGAGGAATGGTCGTCGTCTTAAGGCGAGCTATCGGCGGGACACCAAGGCGACTTTTCTTTTTTTTTAAAAAAAGCTTTCCTCAAGGGATAGCGATCAGCGAACCGTTTTGGACCTATGTCCCTTGGAGTGTGGGAGGAAACCAGAGCACCGGGAGGAAACCCACGCATGCACAGGGAGGACACGCAAACCTCAGGCAGGTCATGGTTAGGATCTGAGCCAGCAAGCATTATGCTGCCAGGCACAAGTGCTACCCACTACACCACTGTGCTGCGCTAAAAAGAATGCTGCAGATGCTGCCATCTACAATAAACAAGGTGATCAGGAAATTGATCATATGGGTAAGCCTTGGGTGCCCTAGGGGGCCTGGAGGACGACACACACACATGCGCAGAAATCAGCGATTAGCCATCCTAGCTCAATCGCATCGTAGTGCGATACCAATTATAATGGCGGAAACGAAACGCTCTTTAACGCGCAGCTGCTGTCCCCTGATCCTCTTCTCCGTCCGAGGGACCTTCCGGATCAAAAGCCTACCTTGAAAAGCAAGGAGGAGGGGGACGCTACTTGGGGGGCCTATTGGTGACCTCTGTCCTGGGGAGAATTCACTAAAGACCGCCACAGCTGGTCCAGAAAAGCCCTCCTGCGCAGATTGCGCCGCCGCTGATTTAGGCATTTAGACTGAAGAGCTATGCTATGAGGGGGTTTTATGTGGGAAGAGAGGACGGCCCCCCATGAGAGGGGCCAACTGTTTCTTTTCCCTGCCTAGTTAACTCCTAGTGAGACCAGCATAAAACCCACATGTAATGGAGAGCTGCGTCTGTCAGTGAACGATAGGAGAAATATATATTTATTATGATAAAGACACACTTCCAAAACCAACATCAGTAAACCATAAACAATGCAAATGAAAGAAAAACGTAACACAGCAACCCACATAGGAACACCTATCTAACTAACTATATGCTAGTGGGGGAAACACGTATAAGCAAACGGGACAGAGACACACAAAAAGGGGAACAGGGAGTCAGGTACTGGAAGCAGAAAGAGAGAAGAGGGAGCAGGTTACAGGTCTCAGGATACAGGATCAAGGACAGGACCGGGTCAGACTCAGTCAGGAAAAAACTGCAGCACTGGACCAAGGTGCAAGGTGGGCTTATATAACTCCAGCAGTCCTATCAGATACAGCCTACTTACCTGTATGGTCCATCTGCTGGGAGACACCCGCTGGTGGTCAACAGAACTACACCCATTGGTTCTAAATGCAACGGTGCCACCAGCAGGTGACCCAAGCAATGACGCAGGTCCTGACAGTTAGCATGACAGTCCATATGGGTGCAGGAAAAGTCCAGAAAAGTCTGACTTCTTTGCATTCTTTAGGCCAAAGTCTTTTAATCTGTGGGGGGTGTGCCCCCTGAGTCGAGTAATAGATCATGTGCCCCACCACCAGGGTCTGGAAGTTTGGGCCTGGTACCAAAAACTATTTGGGCAGCGGGCATGAATCAGCGGAGGCAGACAACACAGGGGCATCAGAGTCAGGTTGAGCATCAAGCAGGGGGATATCAGTGGCAAGCTGGGAAACAGGTAGGAAATCATCAACTGGTACCGGATTAGCAGGCTGGGCAGTGGGAACTTGATCAGCAGGCCCCGGGTCATCAGGCACTGGATCAGCAGGCACCGGGTCATCAGGCACTGGATCAGTGGGCACCAAGTCATCAGACACTGGATCAGCGGGCACCAGGTCATCAGGCACTGGATCAGTGGGCACCGGGTCATGAGGCTGGGCAGTAGGCACCTGGTCATCAGGCATTGTATCAGCAGGCACTGGGCCATCAGGCTAGCAACATACACCGGGTCATCAGGCTGGACAGTGAGCACTGGGTCATCAGGCACTGGATCAGTGGGCACAGGGTCATCAGGCACTGGATCAGTGGGCACTGGGTTATCAGGCTGGTCAGAAGGCACTGGGTCATCAGGCATTCGAGCAGTGGGCACCGGGTCATCAGGCTGGGCAGTGGGCACTTGCTCATCAGGCTGGGCAGTGGGCACTAGGCCATTAGGCTGGGCAGCGGGCACTGGGTCATCAGGCTGGGCTGCAGGCAATGAGTCATCAGGCTGGGCAGCGGACAATGGGTCATTAGGCTGGGCAGTGGGCAACGGGTCATCAGGCTGGGCAGCAGACACCAAGTCATCCGTCATCAGGTCATCAGGCTGGGCAGCAGGCACTGGGTCATCAGGTTTGGCAGCAGGTAGCGGGTAATCAGGCTGGGCAACAGGCACCTAGTCATCCATCACCAGATCAGCAGGCAGCGGGTCATCAGGCTGGGTAGCGTGCACCGGGTCATCAGGCTTAGCAGCAGGCACCGGGTCATCAGGCTGGGCAGCAGGGCCCCGGGTCATCAGGCTGGGCAGCAGGGCCCTGGGTCATCAGGGTAGGCAGCGGGTATCGGGTCATCAGGCTGGGCAGCAGGCACTGGGTCATTAGGTTGGGCAGCAGGCACTGGGTCATCAGGCTGGGCAGCAGGCACCGGGTCATCAGGCTGGGCAGCAGGCACCGGGTCATCAGGCTGGGCAGTGGGGCCTTGGGTCATCAGGGTAGGCAGCGGGCACTGGGTCATCAGGCTGGGCAGCGGGCACCAGGTCATTAGGTTGGGCAGCAGGCTCCGGGTTATCCATCATCAGATCAGCAGGCATGTGTCATCAGGCTGGGCATCAGGCACTGGATCAGCAAGTTGGGCAGCCGGTACCAGATCAGCAGACTGGACAGCGAGTACTGGATCATCAAACTGGGCAATAGGAACTGGCTCATCGAGCTGGGCATCGGCATTGGATCAGCAGGCTGGGCATCAGGCACCAGAACACTAGGCTGAGCAGCGGGCACCGGAACAGCAGGCTGGGTGGCAGGCATGACAGCAGGCACCGGAACAGCAGGCTGGGAAGTGGGAACTGAAACAGCAGGCTGGACAGCAGGCACTGGAAGAGCAGGCTGGGCAGCAGGCATCAGAACAGGCTGGGCAGCAGGTATTGGAACAGTAGGCTGGGCAGCAGGTATGGCAGTGGGCACCAGAACAGCAGGCTGGTCAGTAGGCACCGGGTCATCAGGCATTGGAACAGTGGGCCACCGGGTCATCAGGCTAGGCAGCGGGTACTGGGTCATCAGACTTGGTAGCAGGCATTGGGTCATTAGGTTTAGCAGCAGGCACTGGGTCATCAGGCTGAGCAGCAGGCACCAGGTCATCCATCACCAGATCAGCAGGCACTGCGTCATCGAGCTGGGCAGCTGGCACTGGGTCATCAGGCTGGGTAGCGGGACCCAAGGTCATCAGGGTAGGCAGCAGGCACTGGGTCATTAGGCTGGGCAGCAGGCACCGGGTCATTAGGTTAGGCAGCAGGCACTGGGTCATCAGGCTGAGCAGCAGGCACCAGGTCATCCATCACCAGATCAGCAGGCACTGCGTCATCGAGCTGGGCAGCTGGCACTGGGTCATCAGGCTGGGTAGCGGGACCCAAGGTCATCAGGGTAGGCAGCAGGCACTGGGTCATTAGGCTGGGCAGCAGGCACCGGGTCATTAGGTTAGGCAGCAGGCACTGGGTCATCAGGCTGAGCAGCAGGCACCAGGTCATCCATCACCAGATCAGCAGGCACTGCGTCATCGAGCTGGGCAGCTGGCACTGGGTCATCAGGCTGGGTAGCGGGACCCAAGGTCATCAGGGTAGGCAGCAGGCACTGGGTCATTAGGCTGGGCAGCAGGCACCGGGTCATTAGGTTAGGCAGCAGGCACCGGGTCATTGGCACGGCAGCATGCACTGGAACAGCAGGCACTGGAACAGCAGGCTGGGCAGCGGACCAGCAGGCTGGTCAGTAGGCACCGGGTCATAAGGCATTGGAGCAGTGGGCACCATGTCATCAAGCTGGGCAGTGGGCACTGGGTCATCAGGCTGGGCAGTGAGCACCGGGTCATCAGGCTGGGCAGCAGGCACCAGGTCATCAGGCTGGGCAACAGACACCGGGTCATCCATCAGCAGATCAGCAGCCACTGGGTCATCAGGCTGGGCAGCGGACACCGGGTCATCAGGCTAGGCAGCAGGCACCGGGTCATCAGGATGGGCAGCAGGCACTGGGTCATCAGGTTGGGCAACAGGCACCGAGTCATTAGGCTTGGCAGTGGGCACTGGGTCATCCATCACCATATCAGCAGGCACCGGGTCATCAGGCTGGGCAGCAGTCATCGGGATAGGCAGCGGGCACCGGGTCATCAGGCTTGGCAGCAGGCACTGGGTCATCAAGCTGGGCAGCAGGCACCGGGTCATCCGTCACCAGATGAGCAGGCACTGGGTCATCAGGCTGGGCAGCGGGCACTGGGTCATCAGGCTGGGCAGCGGGGGCCCCAGGTCATCAAGCTGGGCAGCAGGGCCCTGGGTCATCAGCGTAGACAGCGGGCATTGGGTCATCAGACTGGGCAGCAGGCACTGGGTTATTAGGTTGGGCAGCAGGCGCCAGGTCATCAGGCTGGGCAGCAGGCACTGGGTTATCCATCACCAGATCTGCAGGCACTGGGTCATCAGGCTGGGCAGCAGGCACCAGATCAGCAAGTTGGGCAGCAGTTACCAGATCAGCAGACTGGGCAGTGGGTACTGGATCATTAGACTGGGCAACAGGAACTGGCTCATCAAGCTGGGCATCGGCACTAGAACAGTAGGCTGGGCAGCGGGCACCAGAACAGCAGGCTGGGCAGCAGGCACGGCAGCAAGCATTGGAACAGCAGGCTGGGCAGCGGGTACTGAAACATCAGGCTGGGCAGCAGGCACCAGGAGAGCAGGGTGGGCATCGGAACAGCAAGCTGGGCAGTGGGCACTGCAGCAGGCACTGGAACAGCAGGCTGGGCAGCGGGTATTGGAACAATAGACTGGACAGTGGGCCCCAAAACAGCAGGCTGGGCAGCAGACATGGAAGCAGGCACCAGAACAGCAGGCTGGGCAGCTAGTACTGGAACAGTAAGCTGGGCAGCAGGCATGGCAGTGGGCACTGGAACAGCAGGCTGGGCAGCAACACTTGAACAATAGGCTGGGCAGCGGGAACCAAAACAGCAGGCTGGGCAGCGGGTACTGGAACAGTAGACTGGGCATTAGAAACGGAACAACCATGCAGGGCATCAGTGACAGGACCACCAGGCAGGGCATCAGGAACGGGACCACCAGGCAGGGCATCAGTTACAGCATCATTGCAGTCATATTGATTAGCCGGCAAAGAGTCCATAGGGCCAAACCGGGCGGTGGACAAAGAACCAGTACAGTCAGGTGGGATAGTGGCAGGCAGGTTAGAAGCAGAAGGTCCAATTTTCATGGGCTGTAACAAGGTAGCAGGTGTGGCAGGCCTGGCTGGAGCAATTGGAACCATGGTGGATTGAACTGTAGTGACTGGTGTGGAGGCAGACTGGAACAAATCGACTGGTGTGGAAGAAAACTGGAGCAGATTGGCTGGTGTGGAGGCCGACTAGAACAGATTAGCTGGTGTGGAGGCAAACTGGAACAGATCGGTTGTTGTGGAAGCAGACTGGAACAGATTGGCTGGTGTGGATGCAGATTGGATAGTGGTAGGATTGTGCGGGCTGGGAAAAACTTCTGTTTCTTTTTTGGTTTAGTCACTGCAATTCTGTATGTTGATGCAGGGCTGTAAGTAGTAGGTGCAGCTGATAGGGATGATCAGTTTGGTTGGCTGCAATTAAAGGAATCAGGACCAGATAAGTGTGTGAAAATATATGTATTTATTATGATAAAGACACACTTCCAAAACCAACATCAGTAAACCATAAACAATGCAAATGAAAGAAAAACGTAACACAGCAACCCACATAAGAACACCTAACTAACTATCTAACTAACTATATGCAAGTGGGGGAAACACATATAAGCAAACGGGACAGAGACACACAAAAAGGGAAACAGGGAGTCAGGTACTGGAAGCAGAAAGAGAGAAGAGGGAGCAGGTTACAGGTCTCAGGATACAGGATCAAGGACAGGACCAGGTCAGACTCAGTCAGGGACACAGCTTGCAGGCAAAATACTGCAGTACTGGACCAAGGTGCAAGGTGGGCTTATATAACTCCAGCAGTCCTATCAGGTACAGCCTACTTACCTGTATGGTCCATCTGCTGGGAGACACCCGCTGGTGTTCAACAGAACTACACCCATTGGTTCTAAATGCAACGGTGCCACCAGCAGGTGACCCAAGCAATGACACAGGTCCTGACAGTTAGCATGGCAGTCCATATGGGTGCAGGAAAAGTCCAGAAAAGTCTGACTTCTTTGCACTCTTCAGGCCAAAGTCTTTTAATCTGTGGGGGGTGTGCCCCCTGAGTCGAGTAATAGATCATGTGCCCCATCACCAGGGTCTGGAAGTTTGGGCCTGGTACCAAAAACTTTTTGGGCAGCGGGCATGAATCAGTGGAGGCAGACAACACAGGGGCATCAGAGTCAGGTTGAGCATCAAGCAGGGGGGCATCAGTGGCAAGCTGGGAAACAGGTAGGAAATCATCAACTGGCACCTGTCAGGACATGTGTCCTTGCTTGGGTCACCTGCTGGTGGCAGTGTTTGGAAAACCAAATGGTGTAGTTCTGGTGGCCACCAGCGGGTGTCTCCCAGGAGATTGAGCTTACAGGTCATTAAGCTGCACCTGATGGGTCTGATGGGTCCATATAAGCCCGCCTTGCTCCCTGTACCAGTGCTTCAGTATTTTCCCTGCAAGCCGTGTCTATGCCTGAACCTGACCTGCTCTGAGCCCCGATCCAGACCCAGAGACCTGATTCCTGAATCTGCTTCCTGCTCCCTTGCTCTCCTTCTGTTCCCAGTACCAGGCTTCCTGTTCCCCTTATCTGGTATCCCTGTTTGCTTATTGTATATGTGTGTTTTCTTCACTTGTATTTAGTTAGTCAGATAGTTAGGTGTTTATTTTGGGGTTTGGTGTGTTTTCATCTTTTACTTGCTCGTTTATGTTTGCTGGTTTTTGGTTTTGGAAGTGTGTTTTTTGCCTAATAAATATATTCATATTTTCACCTTACACCTAGTACTGATTCCTTTAAGTGCAGCCGACCGATCTGACCATCCCTGCTGGATACCTGCATATGGTATCCCTGACATAATACCGAAGCCATACAATCAGATCGGCTGCACCTGGGAATCAGGTCTGAGCACTTGCTAACTGCTGCAAGATGCATGCTGAAGAGATTTTGTATTTCTTACTGCTTGCAACAGAAGACAGGGATTATTGTTGCCAGATTTTGAAAGAGCAGACTAGGGAGCAATTGTTGGAATGCATCCGTCTGGCTCACTCTTTTGTTGACCAAGGCAGTTTTTTGTTTGAAGAGATTCAGCCACTCATTCAAATTTGTGCAGAGTTGGCTTTGTCTGGTGTCCCTAGTGGTGGTGATGATTACACCCCACCTTTCAGTTTAAATCAGGTGGTTTCATTGGTTTGGTTACTGGAAGACGACTCAGCCTTTTTCTTTGAACATTACTCAGCATATTCCCAACAGGTGCTAAGGGAGTGTATTGATTCTGTGCAATCTCTAGTCAGACAGGCAGTATGCAAATCAGATTTTGTGCAACCTTTATTGCAAGCATGGTCAAAAATATTGCACTCAGCCTGCAACCACCCAGTCCTGTGGCCAGACACCTGGCTGCTGAAATGTCTTTCTCTCCATCGCCCATAGCAACCACAGTTGCAGCCCAATATACCCCACAAAAATCCTCCTCAACAACTGCTCCCTCTTTTTTACCATCCTCCTGCTCTTCT
>BLSH010205259.1:239360-255060 GCA_018402905.1 Glandirana rugosa
TCGAGACGACCACCGTTACAGAGTTCCGTCTGTTAGGTTGCCTGTGACGTGTGACGACCCAAGGTGCCTACGTCTGGTTACTCCTGCGGTGAAGAGGTCTATTCCGTGTGTTTTCGAGCGAACCGGAAACGTTTTCGAGTAGACCTGTTTCTTCTTCTGAAGACCAGAAGCCAAGTTTCTCTGCAGACTGCCTGATGTTGTCATTGAGAATCCTCATGTATTGCTCTTTTTTCATGGTGCCGTTTACTGTGATTAGGTTCCCTGATCCATTGGCTGAAAAACACCTGCAAAGCATTAGGTTCCCACCACCATCTTTGACAGTGGGGATGGTGTTCTTTGGGTTGAAGGCTTCTCCTTTTTTACGCCAAATGAAGGAAACATCATTGTGACCAAAGAATTCAATTTTTGTTTCATTTGACCATAACACAGAAGACCAGAAGTCTTCTTCTTTGTCCAGATGAGCTTTTGCAAAGGCCAAGCGAGCTTTTGTGTGCCTTATCTGGAGAAGTGGCGTCCTCATTGGTCTGCATCCGTGGAACCCAGCAGTGTGCAGTGTCCGTTGGATTGTCTGCCTTGAGACATTGCCACCAGCAGAGCTCAAATTCACCAGGATGGCCTTGGTGGTGATCCTTGGATTCTTTTTCACCTCTCTAACTATCCTCCTGACCAGCACAGGTGTCACTTTTGGCTTTCGACCACGTCCTCTGAGATTTTCCACAGTGCGGAACATCTTGTATTTTTTAATTTTTTGTGAGCAGCCACAATGTGCAGCCGCGGGTCCTCACTGAGCTCCTTTGTCTTAGCCATGACTGTCCACAAACCAAATGCAGAGAGCTGCTGTTTTTCACCTGTTGAGTTGATTAAAACAGCTGTTCCCAATTAATCAGGGTAATTAGGATGCTTTAGAACAGCTTGGACTATTTGGAATGGTATAGAACTTTTGATTTTCCCACAGACTGTGACAGTTTGTGAAGGGTATGAATAATTTTGGACTGGACACTTTTTGCTCAAATGTAAATAAAAGCTGAGAAATGTTTTTTTTCCACAATAATGCCTCTTGTACATCGTCTTATTATCTTTTGGGAGACACCTATGTTATTTCCCGTCAAAAAATTACTTGCTGGTTGAATAAAAGTAACTTTAAGTCAAAATTTGCCAGGGGTATGAATAATTATGGGCAGCACTGTATATGTATATATGTATATATATGTATGTATATATATATATATATATATATATTTGTATTTTTTATTATATTTTTTATTTTCTTTATGATTTTTTTAACACACTTTGGCCAGAGCAATATAATGTTACCATAGTAACATTTTACTACTCAGGGGAAGTGATCAGTACTTTTTTTTTTTTTTACACATTATGTGTGCATATAGCAGTGCATTACATTGCAATATGCAATAATTTAATTGAATGAAATCAGCTTGGTGGAGGGGGAATTAGGGTGTGGGGGTTTCTTGAGGGCTTGGGCTTGGCCCCTTAGTTCCAGTGAAGGGGACTCTTAAGGCATCAGCATACCAAGGCATTTTGCACAATTTTATGCTCCCAACTTTGTGGGAACAGTTTGGGCATGGCCCATCATGACTGTGCACCAGAGCACAAAGCAAAGTCCATAAAGACATGGATGAGTGGGGTGGAGGAACTTGACTGGTCTACACAGAGTCTTGACCTCAACCTGATAGAACACCTTTGGGATGAATTAGAGCGGAGATTGCGAACCAGGCCTTCTCATCCAACATCAGTTCCTGACCTCACAAATGCGCTTCTGGAAGAATGGTCAAACAATTCCCATAGACACATTCCTTTACCTTGTGGACAGCCTTCCCAGAAGAGTTGAAGTTGTTATAGCTGCAAAGGGTGAGCCAACGCAATATTGAACCCTACGGGCTAAGACTGGGATGCCATTAAAGTTCATGTGGGTGTAAAGGCAGGCGTCCCAATACAATGTGTTATTTATATTAATTTTTAACCCACTGGTGCTGATATATAGGAAGAAAGATGTCTTCTTCCTCTAATTGCACCAGCTTCTCTCCCAGAATCTCCACCTCTGAAATGGATAATTGGGGATAGAGTAATGGCCAGTGAGATCTTCAGACCTCACTTTTATAAAGTGGCTGTTTGTGACAGAACGGTTTGTGTGCTGTGATGAGAAGCTCCTCATCTCAGCTGCATAAACCTGTACACACCTGCTGATCGCTACTTTTCTCTCTTTTATAAATGAACGCCTAAATCTTCTACATGGTCAAATCTCTGCTCCACTGTAGCATTGGGGAATCTGATTTTATCTAAGTTGTAGTGGAATAGCCCAATATGCAGCTACAATGATTCAATCTTGGTGGTTAAAGCTGCTTGGCATGTGGCAATTGCTGCCACCACGTCTGCAGGCCCCAGACAGGGGTTCTCCTTTGCATCCGCAGGCTTTGTCTGAGAGGTCATGTTGCAAATCTGTCTGTTTATTGTTACTGTCTACACTCTCACTTCTTCCAGGTCTTCCTAACAGGATGAGGCTTCCACGTGTATTTGCAGAAGCTTGGATGAACCCAAACCCTTTGTGGCATTATTAAAGTTAAAGCCCAACTCCAGGCTCTGCCCCCTGGTCCTAGTTGCCCTCCCCCAGCAGGCCTCCACAGTGCATTCTTTAAGCTTTTCTGTTTTAATACATACCTTTCCCAGGTGTCTTTAGGTTTTTTACATGACTTATAGGAACTCTTTCTTTTGGCCTCTTCTCTGGTAGTGGGCAGTCTTCTATGATTCAAGGCGCTAAACTGACATAGTGCATTGCCACAATTGTGAAGCTGTATGTATCTTTACACTGTAAGTGCAGGGCCACACAGTGATGTCCACTTAGGGCCAGGTCCTGGCTGCCCCGCAGTCACAGCATGTTTCTTGGCTTTGTTTTTGGCAAAGTTTCAAATTTGTAATGGGTGTTGAAACATAAAAAAATGGCCCAAAGGAGGCAGTGCCAGGAAGGAACAAGGGTTAACGTAACAAACGTTAAAATATTTGTTTTAATGAGTAATGTGGGTTTAGGTAGAATGAAAAAGAGTTAAAAGCTCATCTAAATGTTACAGTCATCACTAAAATGGTAGTTAAGGGGAAATCTTTCAATGTGGACACCTCTCCTATTGACAGTTGTCTAAAGCTTCATTCGCATCAGCTTTTTTGTACAGACAATGGATTCCTTTGGCTTAAATCCCAGGTTGTTCCAGACATCTGTGGTCACTCTGCAAGCTGTGGCCTGTACAAAGCAATGAGAGACTGGCAGGATTTGAAACTGTTTGGCGCTCTTTGAATGTCTCCGCACATCCAGCAGCTACCTGTGGCTAGGGATAGATGACAAGCCCTGGATGCAGATAAATTGCGTCCAAGTTCAAACCCTCAGGAATCTGCTCTCAGGACAAAAAACTGTGAATGAGGTCTTAGAGGTGATTTATCTTACTCTGGGGAGCTTTCCTTTCACTTCCCGCTGTGTCTCTAAAACGGCAAGTGAATGGAAAACTTCCCAGTGTGGACATAGACAGAATGAAACAATTGGCAGAGGTTCTAATTCCTCCCCACTCTTTTTAAATATAGAAAAGAGTTTCAGCTCAATCTATACTTTAAGCAATCAAAACTACTTATAACATTGCAAGAAGCCTTTGCACCCCGAGTAAGAGACACAAGCTATACCGAGAACTTAAACGCCTCAAGGGAGAAGTCATATTTTTATAAGAAACACACATCACTCACGACACTAAGGTGAAATTATTCTCCCCAATTTTCCCCGGTTGGTACTATGGTCTTGCAGACACTAGAAAATCCAAGGGAGTTGCCATTGGATTCCATAGGAAGGCATTCTTTACTTTTGATACAGTGCTCGCAGACAACTGTGGAAGGTATTTATTTGTTAGGGGCAGCCTGGGCAACAAGCCTTGTACTTTAGCGACCCTATATGCCCCAAACCATGACCAGGCAACTTTTGTAGCAAATACAATTTCTAAACTGAGGGACTTTGCACAGGGGTGCATAGTACTGGGAGGCGATTTTAATCTTTCACTCAAACCACACTTAGATACCTCACAGGGTACATCCTCCATTCCCCATAAACGTCTCCCATTCATACGCCAGCGTCTTCTAGATGCCCAACTTATGGTTTCGTGGAGGGTAGCCCACCCCCAGGCAAAGGACTTCATGTTCTACTCACACCTGCACCGTTCCTATTCCAGGATCGATTATATCTTCCTGGACCACTACCACCTAAATTTACTGACCTCCTCCAAAATTGAGACTTTTATTTTCTCTTACCATGCCCCTGTATCTATCAAACTAAATATCCCCTCCGTCTCCGTAAAAACCTCCAATTGGAAACTTAATGAATCCCTACTCATTGAGGAATTGGATAAAAAAAAAATAACAGACAGTTGACATCTTATTTCCAGACAAATGTCCCTTCGGATATTTCCGTGGCCGCCGTCTGGGAAGCCCATAAGGCACACATAAGAGGGAAGCTTATTGAAATGGGCTAGGAAAAAGAAGGAAAGGCTCCTCCACCAGTCCCAATTAATTTGAGACATTACTAAATTAGAGGTGAATCACAAAATCCATCAATCCACTTCACTATACCGCTCCCTCATTGCAAAATGGGAAGAGCTTAAAGAACTTCACCACATAGAAGAAAAACAACAGTTCCGGTTAGTCTCCCAGCGTCTCTATGAATGGGGAAATAAACCCGGTAAGCTTCTGGCCCACTCCCTTCAGCAAAAAAAGACAGCCTCCTTCATTGCAAAAATAAAATCGTCCACCGTTAGTATTTGAAATCAAGGGTATAGCGCACAAATTCCACACTTTCTACCAAAGTCTTTATCATGTACACAACTCCTCAGCTGACAAAGACACGAAAGAGAATCTTATCCGAGAATACCTCTCTATTGCCAATTTACACAAATTGTCTAGCTCCACCATGTCCGCCATGGAGGAAAATATCAACCCCTCTGAACTAAAACTAGCCTTAAAAGAAATGGTCTCTGGTAAAGCCCCCGGGTCCGATGGGCTGACCATGGCCTACTATCGAGCCTTTTCAGTAATCCTACTTCCTCACCTCACACTATATGCTAACTAATTTCTGCAGGGTGACCCATTTAGACCAGAAAAGCTTCATGCACACATAACCGTTCTCCCAAAGCCAGGGAAGGATCCTAGTCTATGCAGTAGCTTTAGACCAATCTCTTTATTAAATATTGATGCAAAATTGTACGCAGAAGTTATGACTAACAGACTCTTACCCCTGATTCCTCAACTGGTCTCAAGGGATCAGACTGGCTTCATCCCTGGTAGAGAGGCACATGATAACTCCCTACAGACCCTATCCTTGATATCCTATGTGCTCTCGCTGTCCCAGCCCACGCTGCTACTTTCTACGGATGCAGAGAAAGCGTTTGCCAGGGTGGACTGGGACTACTTAATGGCGACACTTTCTTTCTTTGGCCTTGGACCCAACATGCTAAAATGGATAGCAGCTCTATACAATAAACCAACTGCACAACTTAAAATAAATGGGACGCTGAGTGAGCCCTTCACTCTTTATAATGGAAAGCGACAGTGCTGCCCTTTATCCCCCATATTATTCTCCCTTTCCCTAGAGCCCTTTTTGGCGACAATCCGCAATAATCCCTATAAACATGGTATTACACTAGGCCCACATGAGCATAAATACACAGCATACGCGGATGACATACTTTTTTGCATCCAACAGCCCATCAGTTCCCTACCCAACTTAATGTTAGCCTTTAAAACCTATAGTACGGTCTCAAATTTTAAAATCAACCTTTCTAAATCTGAGATCCTGAACTTAACTTAACCTTTGCTGGGCAAGCTGGCCGTTTAAAATATCTTGGCATTTTTCTATCCCCTCATCTGTCCTCCTTATTTGGGCTCAATTACATCCCTCTCTTAAATTCTATCTGTAAGGACTTAAATAACTGGACCCACCTGGTTCACACCTGGTTGGGAAGAATAAATGTTGAGAAGATGAACATCCTGCCCAGGCTGCTATTCATATTTCAGATGATACCTTTTGGGGTTCCCCCCGGGTTTTTCTCTACTGTTATGACCTTATTAAGTAGATATATCTGGAAACACAAAAAACCCAGGATTTCTAGGAATTGCCTGCACAGACCAAAAGCTGAGGACGGGCTTGCCCTTCCAGACATTAAAGCATACTACCTTGTAGCAGCTCTTTCCAGAATCTCGGATTGGAAACACCATAAACACACCAAACTATGGGTCCAAGTTGAATGCGACCTCAGCACCTGTGATTTATACACGCAAATTTGGATACGCTCTGTCTACAGATCTCTGGGTCTTACCTCACCCCTGGCTAAAGCAACCCTGTCAATGTGGGACACAACCCTTAAGAGGTAAACGTAGCTCTTCAACTCCCCACTGCTTTCCCTGACTGGGCATGCATACTTTCCTCCTGGTAAAGACAATGATAACTTCTTCTCCGCTTGGTTCCCAGCGACCCCAGTTCTTCTTCACCAAGTTACTTCCTCCAAGGGTGTGCTTCCTATAACCGCACTCCAAAGTGCTCATACAGTAACATATATGGACAGGTGACAACACCATCAGCTCTCACAGTTTGTGAGATCCCTACCTTTACCACTAAAAACGTTCTCCGATCTCACCCCTCTGGAATCCATAATGTTGCATACCCAAAACTGATATCACTTTTTTTACCAAGCCCTGCTCTCTTAAACCATGAAACACTATCCAACGTTGATAGTAAACTGGGAAAAAGGTTTGCAACAAGTCCTAACCGAGGACCAACGCTCTACAATTCTACAGCTAACACACACCTCCTCCATAAATTGCAGAGGTAAACTACAAGCTGTTGACAAGGTGGCACTATACCCTGGACACCCTTCACAGACTCTTTCCTGGCACCTCAGACCGGTGCTGGAGAGGATGTGGAGAAAAAGCCACACATGCCAATGTCTGGTGGTCTTGCCCCCTAATCCGCCCATATTGGACAGACGTTCTTCACTGGATTGAAATAATTCAGGGGTCAAAGGTCGCTATTGACCCATGGGTAGTCATCTTTAATTGTACGAGTGAACCAGCAAATAACTACAAAAAAATCCATTACACCACACTTGTTGAACTCAGCAAAGTCGCTTATCCCTAAATATTGGAAACAATAGTTCCATTAGTCAATGGTTAGCAACTGTTAAACACCTATACTATATGGAAGACATCACTTATACCTACCGTGATAAGCAATCAACCTTTAACAAAATTTGGTCTTGCTGGCTTGCTTTCACTTACTCATCCTCATATTCAGAGCTAATATCGCATGCTACCTAAATGTTTAAACCTGTATAATGTGTACTATTCCACCCCTTGAGGCAGGGACCCATTGCCCCCCCTCCCACCCCTTCTTCTTCTCATCCCTTCTCTTCTCCTCACTAAACCTTATTCCCCTCTCTTTTTCTGTCTTTTGTCTACTCCCCCTCCTGGGGTTTCTTTAACTTCCTACTTTTCTATTGTTATAAAGTATTCACATATGGATTAAGACACCATTTACCATCCTGGATCTTAATATGCCCCTGCCCCCATTATTGGGGCTGGGTTGGCAATGAATCCTAAATTGTATTGATTGGTATGCGTCACTTTAATTTTGCATATGTATCTTTTCAATGCTTCTCAATAAAAACATATTGAACACAAAAAAAATATATCATTGCAAGAAATATGTGCGTGTAAAATAATAAAGCTATATTAAGGCATATTGCAAGTCTTTTTGTTGCTGTGTCTGTTATTTGGAGCTCTTACTTACATATCAGATAATATAATTTTTACATTTGCTGACAAATTTAGGACATTTCAAGTAAATGAAAATGCTAGTTACCTGTATATGACCCAGTATATGTTTTAATGAATCTGCCAGATGGGTTACCAGATGGTGACAGATATTCTGAGACTTTATATGCTTTACATACATTTGTCATTTGATCCACAACCTTCGACATCCTAATTTAACGCCATAAGCCGCAGTCTCCAGCACCTCTCCAAGTCATGTATTGCAGGCAGCTGGAAAGCTATGTAAACTCTGTCAGACTTGTAATAGATCTGTCTAATTGTAAAACTATCTCAAAATTACATTACACTTCTCTAAAGTGGTTCCAAGTGGTAGATCAAACAGACACCAAAGAAAATAACCACAAAACACTTGATTTGTTTGACTTAAGTTTATATGCCTATGGATTTTTTTTTCTTAATAGAAAAATGAAAATGAGCTACATTGTCAGAACTGCAGCCAACTGTGAAGTATAATATTTTTGTAATTCGGGGAAGTTGAAATAACTTTTTACTCTGGATCCACATCCGAATGGATTAATTGCATGTATGCAAATTTTTTCTTAGTGTTCTGTTGTTAAACTGATCTCAGGAAAAGTACTACAACACTTCAAAGTGATCGCAATGATAGTTCAGCTGATATAATATTTTGAAATTGAGAAAAATTCATTTTCTGATCTTTCAGGGTACATTCTAGTACCTCTTCAACTATACAAATATGAAGGTTTGACAACTACAGGAACAACATAATGATTGAATTTGTTACCTGTTTAGCAGAGGAAGAATACATTTACATTCCTCTTCTCACATTACAAATGCATTTAATTGCCCCTATTTAACTTCCAATATTGCTCTGATTACCTCTTTTGGCTTTAATGGCATACTTTATATAATGATGCTTCTTTAAAGTATAAATATATTTACCTGCAATATTTCAAAAAAGTGAGTACACCCCTCACATTTTTGTAAATATGTTATTATATCTTTTCATTTGACAATACTAAAGAAATGACACTTTGCTACAATGTAAAGTAGTGAGTGTACAGCTTGTATCACAGTGTAAATTTGCTGACTCCTCAAAATAACTCAACACAAAGCCATTAAAGTCTAAACCACTGGCAACAAAAGTGAGTACACTCCTAATTGAAAATGCCCAAATTGGGCCCAATTAGCCATTTTCCTTCCCCGGTGTCATGTGACTTGTTAGTGTTACAAGGTCTCAGGTTTTTATGGTGAACAGGTGTGTTAAATTTGGTGTTATCGCTTTCACTCTCTCATACTGGTCACTGGAATTTCAACATGGCACCTCATGGCAAAGAACTCTCTGAGCATCTGAAAAAAAGAATTGTTGCTCCAAGACCCCGAAACTGAGCTGCAGCATGGTGGCCAAGACCATACAGTAGTTTAACAGAACAGGTTCCACTCAGAACAGGCCTCACCATGCTCGACCAAAGAAGTTGAGTGCACATGCGCATCTTTGGGAAATAGACGTATGGGTACTGCCAGCATTGCTGCAGAGGTTGAAGGGGTGGGGGGTCAGCCTGTCAGTGCATACGCCACACACTGCATCAAATTGGTCTGCATGGCTGTCGTCCTAGAAGGAAGCCTCTTCTAAAGATGATGCACAAGAAAGTCCGCAAACAGTTTGCTTAAAGACAAGCAGACTAAGGACATGGATTACTGGAACCATGTCCTGTGGTCTGATGAGACCAAGATAAACTTATTTAGTTCAGATGGTGTCAAGCGTGTGTGGCGGCAACTAGGTGAGGAGTACAAAGACAAGTGTGTCTTGCCTACAGTCAAGCATGGTGGTGGGAGTCTAGGGCTGCATGAGTGCTGCCGGCACTGGGGAGCTACAGTTCATTGAGGGAACCATGAATGCCAACATGTACTGTGACATACTGAAGCAGAGCATGATTCCCTCCCTTCGGAGACTGGGCCACAGGGCAGTGTTCCAACATGATAATGACCTCAAACACACCTCCAAGATGACCACTGCCTTGCTAAAGATGCTGAGGGTAAAGGTGATGGACTGACCAAGCATGTCTCCAGACCTAAACCCTATTGAGCATCTCTGGGGCATCCTCAAATGGAAGGTGGAGGAGCCCAAGGTCTCTAACATCCACCAGCTTGGTCATGGAGGAGTGGAAGAGGACTCCAGTGGAAACCTGTGAAGCTCTGGTGAACTCCATGCCCAAGAGGGTTAAGGCAGCGCTGGAAAATAATGGTGGCCACACAAAATATTGACACTTTGGGCCCAATTTGGACATTTTCACTTAGGGGTGTACTCACTTTTACTTGCCAGCGGTTTAGACATTAATGGCTGTGTGTTGAGTTATTTTGAGGTGACAGGAAATTTACACTGTTATACAAGTTGTATACTCACTACTTTACATTGTAGCAAAGTGTAATTTCTTCAGTGTTGGCACATGAAAATATATAATAAAATATTTACAAAAATGTGAGGGGTGTACTCACTTTAGTGAGATACTGCATGTTATTTAGGAATGCTGAAACTCAAAAACACAAATTTGATACATTGAAGAGTATCAGTCCGTAGATGTGGTGGCTGCCCTACTTTAAATTTTTCAGGCTAAAATTATTTTCTTTAACCGCAGTTTGACGGCGGCAAGATGGCTCGTTATCGCAAACAGCCGTCATATGATGGCGGCTGCGAGATTGCGCACTGTGAGCGTGCGCGCGCCACCGGAGGCATGCTTGCACGCTCACTTTGTTCCGGGGGAGCCAGGGAGCGGGTAGGGTGGACTCGATCTCCGCCGGCTACCCGTGATGGCCCCCCCCGCAGTGAAAGAACAGAGGTCCATGGATGTAAACATGGATCTCCGTTCTCGTAGAGGGGGAAGGGCTGTGATCACAGGCTTCCTGTATATGGAAGCCGTGATCACGCCCCTCCCCCTGCCAGCCCAGCCCCCATACAGTTAGAATACGCCTAGGGAACACATTTAACTTTTAGAGCGCCCCCTGCAGGTTAACGCCTTCACTGCCAATGGCACAGTAATCAGTGCATTTTTATAGCACTGATTGGTGTATAATTGCCAATGGTTCCCAAAAAAGTGTCAAAATGGTCCATGTCAGCCGCAATATCGCAGTACCACTAAAAATCGCAAATTGCCGCCATTACTAGTAAAAAATAAAAACCCCAGAAATTTATTCTCATCATCCGTAAACGCGGCATCTTTTACGCAAACCAATCAATAAACGCCGATTGCAATTTTTTTAACCAAAAATATGAGGAAGAATATAAATCAGCCAAACTGATAAAAAAAAATGTTTTTTTATATTTTTTTTGGATTAGTATTTTAGCAAAAAGTAAGAAAAACATTTTTTTTTTCTTGCAAAATTGTCGCTCTTTTTTTATTTACAGCGGCAATCATAAATGACGCAGAGGGGATCAAATACCACCAAAAGAAAGCTCTATTTGTGGGGAAAAAAGGACGCAAATTTCATTTGGGTACAATGTCGCACAACCGCGCAATTGTCAGTTAAAGCGGCGCAGTGCCGAATCGCAAAAAGTGCTCTGGTCCTAAAGCGTTAAATCCTTCCGGGGCTGAAGTGGTTAAAGCGGATGTAAACCCTCACATATATCCAATGAAGTGAACAGCCTCAGATGATACACAGAGATGAAACAATTCTCCTTATATAGGTTTTACATCTATATCTACTGTCTTCACATTTATATACTGTTTAGAAAGTGCACATCGTGTTAGAATTTTCTCTTCCTGATTCCCCTCTAGGAGGGGACACTGTGAGACACTGTGAGACAGCTGATTGGAGGAAAGGCTCACACCCCCGCCCCACACATGCAGAGGTTGCCTGTGAATTGTGCAGCAGTCTGCTAATCTATTTATAGCAACCTCCTCTGACACACACACGTCTATCTCCCATCTCGGAGAGCTTGTCAAAAGTTATCAGGCTGATAACAGAGGAACAGAGCAGGACAGAGCTACAAGACAATTGTTTTGAAGAGAGATAAGAAAACAGTTCAGATAGATGTGCCCAGCTCAAATTTCATGAATCTGGTTTACATACACTTTAAGTACAGAAAATACCTGTTGATCCTTTTAGAAATGTATTGTCCTTGTAACTTCATGTGCACTTGTGGTGCTCCACACGATGACTATGTCAGAATTTATAGCTAGCTAGTGTTTCTTCCATCTATAGCAGCCGTCATGGCTGCTGAGAAGCATAGGTACGTTTTAACCAGTTACCTTTACCTTGCCCCCAAAAAAGACACCAGACTGAAGGCAGAGCCCCCTTCCCCTACCACAAAGCATCCCCCACGTTGAGGATATGTCACCTAGTATGGTACAACATGCTCCTCAGATAAAGGGTCAGGTATGGATTTGGGGGGGAAACCCCACACCATTTTTTTATTTTGGAGTAGAGTTTCCCCTCAAGATTCATACCAGATCCAAAGGGCCTGGTATGGATTTTTGGGCAGGACCCCACGCTGTTTGTTTTTTTTTTCAATAAATTATGCATTGCTAACATTGCTTCTAAGCACATGTCGCATTTCACAAGTCAGATTAGTTAAGATGCTGATCGGACTTAGATGCAACTTCCATTATATTCTTTGGGCTGAAATCACAACCAAAGTAGTGCAGGAACCTTTTCAAAAGTCGGACTGACACAAGTCGGCCAATGTAAGACGGCTTACATAGTGAAACATTGATTTTTACATGACATGTGACTTATGCTCTCAAATTCGGAGCAATTGTCGCACCAGTGTGAACCGGGCCTAAAGGTGCAACTTTGCATTGTATTAGAATGTCTACCTTAGAGTGGGTGTGACACTGACAGTTGCAAGCCATCGATGATGATTAGCAAGCGTGGATGAGGATCCATTACCAGAGTTCACAATATGCCCATACACATTAACATCACTACCAGATTTTGCCATTTTCTAATGTCTTTTATTTCCTTCAGATTTCTGAAGCCAAACACATTGCTGATTAGGTGTTTTTTCCAGAAAGTAGCACTATAAGTATACATGAATCATGCAAGCACTTGTATAATGCAGACCCCCATAAACTGAGAACACCTATGGAGCACTCAAGATTTGCTATGAGCTAACTAACAGCTGCCCACATTTCTCACGCACACCTCATTCCTACAAAGAAAACTGCAGACAGGACAGAGTTCAGATATTTTATTAGGAAACTGTCTCTATGTTATCCAGTCAGCAAAAACATAGGCAGTCAGCTCTGGCTGGACAGGAAAGCCCCCCCAGTAGAAATCCTGTTTCAGCCACCCACAGACAGGGGCCCAGATAGTGTGCAGAACAGGGCAAATTCTCAGTAGAACACCATTTATAACCATGTGTCAGATGACAGCTTCTAGAGTTCTGCCGAATTGCTCTTTAGATTGCTTTTCAAACCATTAATTTAATTGGTTTTCTTAGAATGATTCAATTCATAATTGTCTTAATATTTTTGGTGGAAAGTGAACAAGTATCACTTTTTGTTGGGAACTGCTTCAAGTAATATATTTGTCTTTTTGATTAATGATGGTTGATTATTACTTGGCAAGCTTAGCTCCTACATAGGTTACTACAGTACAGCTGTGATGACAGTCTTATCATTCTAAAACACATGGGCATGCAATGGAAATGTTACAAGACTAACTTGTTAAACATATCCAATAATCAAACAATATGTTTGGACACTTGAGCAACATAATTTTTTTAGGCATCATTCTAGTGATCTTTATTTAATGTGAATAGTAAAGCTTGCCATACATTAAGCAAAGTTAGCAGTGGTATCAAACTGAGCATTTCTAGCTGAAAAAAATACATGCAGCCCTTTTGGTGCTACGAATGCGCCGATGTGGACCTTTCCTCACAAATATAAGAATACTGATCTTGCAGTATAGGCCATCCTCAATAATCATCAGCAAAATAAGTTCATTCCTCTTTACACTTTATTATAAGAAAGGAGCCCTGTATAAACACAATCTGTAACTCAACCATGGTTGGTTATAGCCATAGCTGAGTTTATTTGTAGTTAGGGCCTACCCATACATGTGCAGATTGCTCTCATTCAGCCCCACTGGCTGAATGAGAGAAACCAACTGAAGATTATAGAAATAACTAACCAAACTTTTTTTGTGAAAAAAATGGCTTTTGCGTTATTAGAATCAAAGCACTGCTAGTTACCGTAATGACAAGCAAGCCATATAGTCTAGCTATCCCACAACTGGGAAAGTATTTATATTATTTGGAAGATTGAAAAGAGTAACTCCACTTTTAAGAAAAAAATATTCCCCTCTAGGTGATCTATGTACATTACAATGATTTTAACAAACTTTGTTGCAGATTCCTACCTTTTGTTATTCTGAAGAAATCCCTGTGTATTTGTCTGTGTCCATGTGGAAAGTGAATTTAATGGGAGTGGTTTAATAATAATCGACCAGCTTCTGCACTTGCAGGGTTCTAATGACATGTTTGTTGCAGGTGATGTCTGAAATCTGACTTACATATTAGTGTAATATTAACTTAAGGTCAAAAACAAACACCTGGATCAACCGCTTAAAGCATTTGTTAACTCCCCCCCAAAAAAAGATCCTGTTCCTTTATACAGCACAGTGCTTGTGCTGTGTCATTTGCCCCCCTGTGTCACCTGTAATACCTGGCTGATCCTGCCTGGTTCTGCCCTCCCCCCGTAAGCTGACTCCGGATGACCATGGCTGCAGAGAACTGAGGCCGGAGTCAGTGCATGCCTCATCTGCAGCCTGCTATCTGTCTGCTCTATGCTCTCTCCTCCTCCTCTTCCCCCTCCCCTCTCTGAGTGTCAGCTTGTGACAGTGCCTGCCCCCTCAACTCCTGCTGCTCAAATAACTTATAGAGTGTGCAGTCCCCGTGACTGAAACCAACACATGCAAAAAAGGGAGGGGTTATCCCAAACAAGCCACATAAGGGGGACACTACTGTCAATTAATACAGCTTTATTTAGAAAAAATATACACAATACAAAAAAATCTAGGCAATATGTTAAGCCTCCACCAACCATAAAATATTAAAAAAGACAACATTGTCTACCTCGGGATTCTCGCAGCTGGGCACGCACCCATACACACCATCATTTGCTCCTATAACATAGATGTGAGGGACCATGGATATCAGAGTGGATATTATATTTAGTGATTAGGGCTAGCCAGCCATAATAGTGCTACTTGTGCTAAATGTGTCCATCAGAACTGGTTTATGTCAGTATGAAGCATGTCAGGTAAAGGCAGGCAATGATGATAAAGATGGTCAAGGGTGCCTTATGACCAGTTGGATACTGTAGTAAAGCATATTCAAACCGCAGGCTCAGTCTCTGTCAGATAATGCATGGATCGGCACTCATTTCACATGAAATCGCGGCCAGTAACCGAGCACATGGACTCTAGGAGCAGTGTGGAGTGGAGGCTGCTTCCCAGTCAATGGGGGGGGGGGGCGGTTCAGAGTGAAGCAAAGTATAAGGTTCAACACTGTACATGGAGCAGTCTCACCACCTGCGCCGCACCGCTACTTTCGTACTCAGTTGTGCATGGTCAACCAATCTGCTCAGGTTCATCCATCCCTGTCCCTGTATCAGACATCTTTAGGTTTGGTTAGTTTCTCATTCATTGCTACTTTTTTGTATTGTGTATATTTTTTGTATGTTAGTGTAGACTTCTGGGAGAATCAGTGAGTGAAAATCACACAAGCAGGAAATTATGTTTCTGGGGGGCGTTCTGTACACATTCTGTGTACAGAACACCTCCAGGTAGCCATATTGCATTGAACTTACAGAAAAATCACAGAGCTTCAGATCGAAAAGGAAAGGTAATTTTTAATAACATTCAATTAGAA
>BLSH010205259.1:270485-283199 GCA_018402905.1 Glandirana rugosa
GTCGGCGCCTGCGCCGAGACTAGGAAGCCCCCCGTCACGAAGTGTCCGGAGCCCCAGTCATAGCCAACGACGTGTAAAAAGGAGGAAATTGGTCCATAACTCCCTCTCCCCACAGAGACTGAGGCATTAGGGATGATACTATTTTCGTGCGTTCTCAAGGAGTGCATTCTAAATAGTATCCTGGACCTTCCGGATGTAGTGGACCACGTTCAGTCCCCCAACCTTGGGGGCGAGAATATCTCATAGGTCTCATGACAGTAAAAATGTCGTTCCTGACCTGTTCTTGGACCACAATTTATGCGAATTTCCCGTCTCAAGCCGGGACCGCCAAGAAAAAGTTACCGGGAACCGCAGAGTAAGTAACTAGGCATGTAAACGGGCCGAACTCTGCCCTTTAAGCGTATTTAACACCAGGTTCTTGTCCAGTCCTTGCTGTAAAAATGACAGTACTCTGGATACTCTATAAGAGCGGGGGTTCCAACCCCCTGACTTGCACCAGGTGATGTAGGCCTTCCAGGTCCTATGATAAATCTTACGTGAGGAACTCTTGCGTGCTTTTATCATAGTAGGGATTACGGAGTCAGAGACACCCCTCTCCCTCAATACCTGGTTAAAGGAGGAAAAATGTGCAGCAACCGATACTGACCCCGAGGCCTGTGAAGCACTGCCCCCCGAAGGATCAGAGCCGCGTCCGCGGCTGTTGCTGTGCTTCTTGTTCCGCCCTAATGGTTTACCTACGCCACCTCCGTGGCATTGACCGACCGAACCAGAACCAAGCGGCACAGCCTCACTGTCCAACGGGACAGGTAAAGCCTGCTCGCTCTCAGTTCCGGTACCTACATCGACCAATTTAGGGGAGGACAACTTCTCCCCCCTTTAGGGCCGGAACCTGAATCCCCCAAACCAAGGGTTCCCGGGACTGACACTCCGACCTGATCGGCCTGTCCAGGGATAAAGGAGATTTGTCCCACCGCGACAACATTGCCTCTCGCAGGAGCCGAGTGTTCTGGGCGTAAGGTATCGCTTCGCAAGTCGACACCCTGAGCCCCAACACCCATATACAGAACCGTAAGGAGAACCACTGGCGCGATCACAGGGTTCGCCCAGCCTGAAGCGTTAGACGCTTGCTCTGTGTTAGGAACACCCCTGTCTGTACCGTGTCCGGAAACAGACCCAGGTACTCCAGCCGGCAAGCCAGCGTTAATGATGACTTCTGACTGCAGAGCACCTGATCGGCGCCTAGAAGCGCCCCCCGACGCTCCTGCGGGAGCCTCAAGTTTGTGAGGAAGGACTTTTCTGGGGGCAGAGAACTGCTTGCAACCCCCAGAAACCGGCCCCCCACCCGTGAGGCGAATGGGGGCAACCCATCATGCGGAGGCAGACTTGTCCTCCGCTTTTTCGGACTTACGCTGCCAGGGCCTCTTGCTGTGGCCCGTGAATGCCTTCCCGGCCTTGCCCACTGGGCCGGGTGCCCGAAAAAACTTCTTCTGACCAGAAGAGACAGGACCCTGCCTACGACGAAGATCTTGTCGCTTCAGCTCTGGAAGGAAAGTACTCTTCCCTCCCGGGAAATCCTTAATAATTTTATCCGACTGTGGGCCAAACAGACGCCCTCCCTGAAAGGGCAGGTCTGCCAGAGCTTTCTTTGAAGCCTGGTCGCCCGACCAAGAGCGGAGCCACAGCACCCGCCTGATAACAATTGAAAAAACAGACATTTTTGACAATATGGGGAGAAGCTCCAAAGCAGCGTGGCATATGTAGCGGAGACCTTCTTCCAAATGTTGCACTCGCTGTACTTCAGCCTGTGCAAATTCACCAGACAAACTAGTGCGCAGTGCGGCAGCGTGCTCACGAAGAGACTGTGCCACCATAGCAGTTGCTAGCGCTGGCCGCATGGCTGACCCAGCCAACAAGAATAGTGCTTTAGACACTGTCTCTGTGCGACGATCGGCCGCCTCTTTAAAGGATGGCGACCCCTCCAAGGGGATGGTGGTTGCCTTATTCACACAAGCCACGGCAGAGTCCACCACCAGGGAAGCCCATCTCTTGATAAAGCTTTCCTCAAAGGGGTAGCGAACAGCAAAGCTTTTAGGCAAAGCCAAGGAACTTGGTGGCGCCATTCCTTGAACACTGCCTGTTCAAACACCTGATCATAAGGGTAAGCCCTAGGGGACCTAGGGGGTCTAAGTGGTCCACAAACATATGCGGACTCATGCGACTTCCCTGTTTGGTCCAGTCGCATAGAGTCACGAATATCAGTGATAAGTGCTTCCACTATCGCTTTATCAGCCTCCTGATCCTCTTCGCCCTCTGAGGGCGGCTCACCCTCTGAAAGATCCACAGGTGTGACCACTGAAGCGCTTTCTAGATCTGAATCCTCCCCTGAGAAAAGAGGGGGGGTGGGCGCTTCTGGGGGCCCCTCAGAACGGGCACCCCTGCTCGGGGGAGGAACTCCCCAAACACTGCCCTCAGCTGTTCCAAGGACACAAAATGCTCCTGGGGTGGACTGTAGATCTGCAGGTACCCCTGCCATAGAATTGCCGGCCTCTGACATCTCAGCCCGGCACCCCCGCTGTGTAACCACCACCTCTACACCGCCAATCAGCCAGGGAGACCCGGGGCGGATTACACCCACCGCTACCAGCACCCAGGAAGCGCCAGCTATACTTGCTGTTTGATGCCTCAGCACTCCAACCGAAGAGCAATGCCCACGAAATGCTGCACATCAGGAGCTTGTTACTGTGTATCAGCCATGCTGTCCAAGCAAAATCCGGAAGCCCACACCCGTTTTTAAGGACTTCCTGCACAAGGACTGCAGTTCTCCCAATCGACCACTGGAGGCCGCCAGAGAGCAAGCTGGAAACCACATGGTTCTCAAACAATGGACGCTGCCATTACACACATGCGGTCGGCCACGAACGAGCGGTGCTCCAAAATCCAATGGCGACGACCCACCTAACACATTGCTCCGGACGGTCGATGCAGATTCGAACGGTTAGTGCAAAGGTGCCTGCGGGGGATTGAGGGGGGAGGGGGAGTAGGGGGGAGGCCTCTAACAGACCCCCCACTGGCTGACCACCACAGAGCTGCCCAGGTGCCCACTCTCCATGCCTCTAGGGCGGAAGAGGGGTTCACTCACCAATCCGACGGACGCAGCGGGTAGCCACCCGGAGCAGACCTACCTCCCCGCAAGAAGGCATGCTGCTGGCCAGGCCACTGGACAGGCGAACCAGTCACTGGGCTCTAGTGGGTTTTAGCCACTGGCCGCCCGCACGGAACGGGCGCTATGCGGTGGGCCCCCCTAAGGGGGTTCGCATAGTGTTGGCCGGACTGGGGAAAGATTAGGATTTGAGATATCCTCTATACCACCAGCCAGCTTCTTGATAGCAGTCTTCCTTAGATGAGTCTTCAGAAGACTGCTGCTCCCATAGGGAACCAGGTCTACTCCTTGCACTAGGCAAATAAAAACTGATGTGCTGTACAGAGCAGGGGGATTATATGCTAAGGTGAGGACGGCCCCCTGGGAGGGGCCAACCTACACTTTTGTTTGTTTTGCCTAGGCTACTCCTAGTGGGATGAGCATAACCCCATGTGTCATAAGAAGGCTGCGTCTGTCAGTGAACGGTAGAGAAATTAGTTTAGATCAGTGTTTTCCTTCTTGGTAAATAAACACCACTCCTGTTTAATGTTTTCTTTGGGGTAGGCTCATAAATGCAGACAGCGTCATGAGATATGTGCAGATCCTTGGGTGTCATCCTTGTGTTCCCCTCTATCGCTTTTAGGATCGTATAGACTGCCCTTGCCTTGGTCTTTGTGGGACACCCACTACTAGGGAGAATTGCACCAGTGCCGATCTTCTTATTTTTGCAAATACAGTGCCTTGACAAAGTATTTATACCCCTTGACATTTTCCACATTTTTTCATGTTACAACAAAGAACGTAAATGTATTTTTATTGGGGTTTTATGTAATAGACCAACACAAAGTGGCACATAACTGTGAAGTGGAAGGAAAATGATAAATGGTTTTCAATTTTTATTACAAATAAATATGTTAAAAGTGTGGCACGCATTTGTATTGAGCCCCCCTGAGTCAATACTTTGTAGAACCACCTTTCTCTGCAATTATAGCTGCAAGTCTTTTTGGGTATGTCTCCATAGATGATGCAATTTCCTCTGTGGTTGGAGGAAAGAAAATTGCTTGAATTCTCCATCAGCACATTCAGTCCTGATGGGGGAATCACTTCCGTAGCGCTATTGTGTTCTGTCGGTGGGGAGCCTTCCCTACCAGAAGAACACATTGATCGTATTTCGTATGCAAGAAATCTGACAGGCTGGTTGTACTGAAATCGATTCATGAATTCACTTCAGTACAACCAGTCTGCCCATAGATGGATAAAATCTTGGCAAATCCCTGCTGAACCGGCTGAGATTTGATCCATATATGGCCTGCTTTATTGTTTTGCAGTCTCAAAGTTGCAAAAAAATTGGGAGAAAATGGAAAAATCAAGTGTACTAAGTTGTTTGTACAAAACAGACATTGTTAAACCTGGAATTCGTGTGAACAGTTAAATGTAGAAGATGTAGAAGATTCCTCCATCAACACATTCAGTACTGATGGGGGAATCACTTCCACAGCGCTTTGTGTTCTGCCGGTTGGGAGCCTTCCCTGCCTTCCCTACCAGAAGAACACATTGATCGTATGCAAGAAATCTGACAGGCTGGTTGTACTGAAATCGATTGATGAATTTACTTCAGTACAACCAGTCTGCCAATAGATGCATAAAATCTAGGGCAATCCCTGCTGAACCGGCCAAGATTTGATCTATATATGGCCAGCGTTGTATTTAGGTTTTGTGCTGCCCTAGGCCTGACTAAACTCATGCACCCCCCTGATTTAAATATGAGCCACCCTTTCCTGTAAAGGCCACACTCCTTCCTGTTTAAGACCTGCCCTGAAATTTCCTAGTGGGGACACTAGTTCTGAGGGCCTTGGGGGGATTGGAATGGATTTCCTTAAGAGATTTCCTCACATTTCCTGTTTGGCTATGGGGCAGCCAATAACTCGTTGGTTGGGGCCCACCACCTGGGCCCCTTGGAACGCCCGGGTCCCCTACATATGTATGGGCTGTCCCCCTCTGATGGGGGCCTGCCGGCATTATCATACCGGCAGCAAGTGCAGCCGCTTTATGGGGGTGCTAGACCAGTTTGTCTCTCGGCCCAGTCCACCCAATAAGACTAAAAGTGTAGTGCAAGCCATCAGGGACTCTTTTCATGCTGCCCCCCTGCAAAGTGCCGCCCCAGGCCTGGGCCTTGTTGGCCTAGGCCAAGATACAGCATTGTATATGGCCTGCTTTACTGTTTTGCAGTCTAAAAGTTGCAAAAAATTTGGGAGAAAAGTGTACTAAGTTGTTTGTACAAAACAAACATTGTTAAACCTGAAATTCTTGTGAACAGTTAAATGTAGAGGATGGCAATATCACTTTTGTTTACTGCAGTTAAAGTGTTACTAAACCCAGGACCCTGCATTCACTATATCTGACCTCCCACAGTACACAGAACATGGAAATACAGTAGTTTTAATATAAACTGCTCAATACCTTTTTTCATCAGCAGTTAGAGCAGTCTTGTGACTTCTATCAGTGTCTGGTTAAAGCTTGTACAAGTTTTCATTCTACTCTGACTGTCCTATGAGGCTGCAGGACCCCAGACCCTCTGTCTGAACAGTACTGAGAACTTGGCCCTGTGCTGATCACATGCACTCTCCCAAGAAAAAAAAACTGAGCATGTGCACCTTATCCCCAAGTCTCTGTTCTATCATGAGATTGTATGGGGACTGTGAAAGAAGTAGAGGATCAGAGGAGACAGGATCAAACAGCTTTTTTACACAATGCAGAGGATTAACACCTTAGTTTCCACAGTGAGTATAACAAGCATGCATTACTGCACATGCAGACTGATTTTACTGTTGTGGGTTTAGTAACACTTTAAGCAAATACAGATTGGTCAGCTACTTGTATCCAACCTGTGATTGGACAATAGAGGACAATCCGGACACTCATGAGGTCACTCTGCTGTCTCTTCCTGTCACTAAAAGCAGTATACATAGAAATAGTGTTCTAAAAGGATTTCCCAGTGTGTGAATGACATAGTAATATCCTTATTTTAGCTCTGTGCAAAATACATATTTATGCAAATAGTTAGATTAAATTGTGTATTTTATTTCTCCCAAGAGTGTAGCATTAAGTGTGTAAATAAAACTAAAGTACTTCCACAAATTATTTTTAAAAGGCTTGCACACTACTAAACGTAGAATCTTGATGATGACATGTATCTAGCTCCAATATAAAAATTGCTGCTTTAATATCTGTGTTACAACTTCACATGGGCAAGAGGCCAACCTGGGAAATTGATGCAAAAACAACCAAGTCTATATCATCAATCAACCAGGGCTGCTGTTTGGGTTTTAACATGATTCAGCATGACCCAAAAGTAAACATTTACTGAGCAATTCTTTATGTGGACATGTTTGTGCAACAAAGCCACTGATATTTTTTACAAATGTATTTCCCAAAAAGATAATTTTCTTTCGCAGCATTGCCCATTTAATGTAAAAATGTCAGTAATCATTTTCTCTCCTTTTAGTTGAAGATAAATCGTTTTCTGTGAACGTTAACACATCATTAAATATATTTTTGTTAAATGCAAGCAGTGTATTTTTTTAAAATTTTAACTTGTATCAGCCTCTTCTAGTCCCTGCACATCAGGCCTGGAGTATGAAAGAAAGAAGCAACACAAAGAGCCAGTCAGTTCATGTGCTGACAAGAAGCATGTTGATAGTAGGGATGGGCCAAACACCTCCCGGTTCGGTTCGCACCAGAACATGCGAACAGGCAAAGAATTTGTGCGAAAATTTAAACACCGTTAAAGTCTAAGGGGCCGAACATGAAAAATCAAAAGTGCTCATTTAAAGGCTTATATGCAATGTTATTGCCCTAAAAAGTGTATGGGGACCCGGGTCCTGCCCTAGGGGACATGTATCAATGCAAAAAAAAAGTTTTTAAATCAATCGTTTTTTCAGAAGCAGTGATTTTAATAAGGCTTAAAGCAGTAGTAAACCCATGCATTTAACAGGTTAAAAACCAGTCACATTTCCGGCACATGCCGGAAATGTAACACTCCCATTGGTTGTGCTCTAAACCAAGCTGTCAAACCATCCAATGGCTGGTGTCATAGCTGATCACATGTGCAGCATCATGGCAGTTGTAGATTAACAGAGGCCAAGATGGCAGCTTCCTTGGCTGAAAATGATAGGAGGGTTTACTACCACTTTAAAGTGAAACAATAAAAATGAAATATTCCTTTAAATATCATGCCTGGGGGGGGGATGTCCATTAGTCTGCCTGTAAAAGGGCGCACCTCTGTGATGTTTAGAACATAGCCAGAGCAAAATGACATTTGTGAAGGAAAATTTGTCATTTATAATCGCGGCTGTAATGTATTGCCAGCCCCCGGCAATATACATAAAAATCACTGAAAAAATTTGCGTGGGGTCCCCCCCTGTCCATACCAAGCCCTTCAAGTCTGGTTGGGATTTTAAGGGGAACCCCACGCCAAAATGAAAAAAAACATTGCCGTGGGGTTCCCCCTAAAATCCAAACCAGACCCTTATCCGAACATGCAACCTGGTTGGCCAGGATAGGGGGGGATGAGCGAGCGCCCCCCCTCCTGAACCATACCAGGCTACATGCCCTCAACATGGGGAGTATGGGTGCTTTGGAGCAGGGGGGGCACTGCGCCCCCCACCCCAAAGCACCTTGTCCCCATGTTGATGGGGACAAGAGCCATTTCCCCACAACCCTGGGCTGTGGTTTTGGGGGTCTGTGGGTGGGTGGCTTATCGGAATCTGGAAGCCCCCTTTAATAAGGGGGCCCCCAGATTCCAACCCCCCATGTGAATTAGTATAGTACCCCTACTAATTCACCAAAAAGTGTCAAAAAAGAAAAAAACACAGGAGACAATTAGGGACAAGACCTTTATTAAAAAATAAAAATAAGTGTCCCCTGTTGTAATCCATCATCAATCATGGCGAGCGACGACCCGAAAAAAAAAAACAAAAAAAATGAACAGCTCCTAATCCATGGGAGGGCTCCCGCTGACTGTGCTCTGTTTGCTTTGACGTTTTATTTATAGTGAAGGGCGGGGCCAACCAGTGGCATAATTGAGTGGCCTGCCTCTCTGATGTTACATGACCTCACTCGGTGGCCCTACCCTGCACTATAAATCCTCCTCCCATGGAGGAGGAGCAGTGCACGCTGTCTGCGGCAATGCATTATGCCCCATAAAGTTCGACTCGAACTGCAGGCCCATCCCTAGTTGATAGGAGGAGAAAACAGAGTGACAGGGAGATGAGCTAATTACTGCACTTCTTATCCAGTCACAGGCTGGAACCTGTCCATTACAGAAGACATCTAGTGGTAGAAATGAGGTACTGTCAGAGACAGCCGTTGATGCAAAGGTAAATAATTCAGAAAATACTAATTGTATTTTATCTTTTATTAGGCCATTCATTTTTGTCTTGTTATTAGTGACTGGAGTTCTGCTTTATATTTTTAATCATTTATACAAAATCATTACTTCTACTGTAACCTTTTAACATTAGTGGTTCCACTACAGTTTGTTTGCAAAGTATACTGAGCATTCGAATAAGAAAGCTCATCAGCTGCTGATCTACTTGACTGTCTCTCTTCTTTTTTTTTTAATTCAGACATTATTTTTAAAGTTTTTATAACAAATAATCATCAATAACACACACACAAAAAAAGACTCCAGACAGTATCAGCACCAGTACATTTGATAAGTTTTTCCCAAGATATTCACAGATATTCAAAAAATATTCAGAAATACTCCGGAACAAATAGTATATAAGAAAACATTTTAACAGGCCTCCCCCTTTACTAAAAGTATACACAGTCTTCAATATGGATTTAAATTGAAATTAGAACGTGATGCATTTAACTTTTCTCCATATCCTTTCAAGCTTCTGAAAGGTGTTGAGTTGAACATAAGTATATTTTTCAAACATTACATATTTATCCATTTCCCAAATCCAGTCCCCAAGGGTAGGAGGGTTGAGTGAAACCCCATGGGAGGATATCAGCTTATGTACTATAAAAAGAGATCTCATAATAGCCACTGTCTGATCACAAACCAGGCTATTTGAGGAGGGATGTCACCCTCCTCTTATCATTTAGATATGTGTTTGAAAAAAGATGAACAGCAGGAGGCCAAATTATACTAGGCGATTCTGTCTGGGCTGGGCTCTCAGCAGCTCTCTTCTTTGTCAGCACTCATTGTTTCCACAGTGGCTGATCTGGTTATCATTACCTGCTCGTCAGTCCCGCCTACAGCCAGCCCCTTCTGGCTATTTAAACTGCCTTGTTCATTCCTTTTGTGCCTTTGCCTGGTCAACATATCTGGAGACTCTCTGCTGTGTTCCTGTGAAATACATTGCGCGGCTGATGTCCTTTCTGGTTCCTGATCCTGTTCTTCTGCCTCCAACTATGCTGATTTCTGGTTTTCTGATTACTGGCTCGTCTGATTACCTGCTTTGGCTTCCGATCCCCGGGAAGGGAAAATGGCTAATTGGGCTCAATTCGGACATTTTCACTTAGTGGTGTACTCACTTGTTGCCAGCGGTTTAGAGATTAATGGCTGTGTGTTGAGTTATTTTGAGGGGACAGCAAATTTACACTCTTATACAAGGTGTACACTTACTATTTTTCATTGTAGCAAAGTATCATTTTTTCAATGTTGTCACATGAAAAGATAGAATAAAATATTTACAAAAATGTGAGGGTGTACTTACTTTTGTGAGATACTGCATTCACAGCATAGCAGTAAAATTACACAAAAAAACTGCCTTGAATGTGCCACTTGCTGGTTGCCAGTGGTAAATATGAAATGCTCAATTTCACATTGAGCTAAAATCCAACATTTTAAAATGTATTATTATTATTATTCCCACATATGATAAAAAGGACGCGATATGAAGAAACTCGATGCATTCCTTTTAAATAAATACATTTGACATTAGCATGTGCTAATGAGTGCACACCTCTGATATCCACTGTATATAAACAATACCAGGATGAAGAATTCCCCCCCAGCGTTATGTGATCATTTATGATGATAAATGAATCCATGCTAAATGACATTTTTCTTTTTCTGACAATTTTAATCCTTTGAAAAAGGAAGGCACTAATGCCTACCATTCTATATATAGATTGCAAGCACTAAGGATGGAGGCCTAGTCTTCAAAGAATGCCAAGAGTGCATATTCTGCTGTACATCTAAATTAGCCATAAAACGAAATGAGAGGGCTGTGCGTACTTTAAATCCCCATAAAAGGAAAGCAGCTTTTCTCCGCTCTAAATTCCCATTTATTTTCCAAATAAACACCACTGCACACATCCACATATGTGATGAATTTGAATTTAATTGCTAAATATAATTTGATTTTGAATGGGCTGCTGTTTCACATTCCCATATCGTACTTATGAAAGACGCAGACATACAGTCATACTTCACCCTGGAAGCATTTGGACAGGCAGCTCACGACGGGAATGTAACATAATATAAACGTGGTCATTGGAGTAATTCACAATGTTGTTTTTCTCATTTTTCAGATTCCACTCCCTTACATTATTTGCAGATTAGGGGCATTTACCAGATACCAGAAAAAAAGTGGAAATTCCACTTTTTTTGAATAAAGAAAAAAAATAAATGAAAGTGTTGCTTTTAAATAGTCATATTTTTACAATTCCATTTGTTTATTATAGTAGGCACTTTATTGAGTTTATCTTAAATAAAGAGCAAGTATCGTACTTAGAAAGAAGAGTTTGAGAAAATATGCGTGTGTGTGTGTGCGTGTGGGCACACGTGTGTTAAAAGGGAGATACACTGATTGTCCACTTAGTAAATAGGGGGAAGAACGCCATCTATTCTCTGCCACATGGGTGGTCCCTATTTTTTTAGTGGGTCAGTCCCAATATTTGCATATGGCTTGACACACCAGTACGCTGCATCTGCTTTGGTGGGTTGTGAAAATAGACAATGTGCGGTGAAGTATCTTTTGTTCATTTTTAGGCATCCCTTCACCTGCAAACTGAAGAGAAATAGCAGCTCCAGGTGAGATGTGAGGCTGGCTGATCCCAATACTGATTTGATAGGTAGGATGAGATGCTCGCCCTGTCACTGCATCAGTGAAGCATGGCAAAAAGAAAATCCAGAACGGCCGCACTCTTCATCCATATTAGATGCAAATCTTTATTGATAAAAAGCATATGAAGGGGTACAATCCAAGAGGGGAAGGGGACACGGTTGACGCGTTTCACACTATAGAAGAGTGCTTTGTCAAAACCATCCCTTCACCTGCAGAAGTTCTATCCTTTATATCCCCTTGCAGATGACTGGATGTTTGTATACGCTTTGCTTCTCTTCTCTTCACAAGCTAGCAGTTTAGTAAATTAGGCCCTTTGCTTCAGGACATAGTTCACTATATCATGACAAAGATGCCGTCTGCTTTCCATCACTCCAATATAGGAGATTCACCGTTCTAGAGGATGCACCATAAATAAAAAAAATCTGGAAATCCTATGGATTCACAGGTTAGAAAACCTAAATTAGACTGGTTTCAATTAAATAAATTTTATATTAAATTTAAAAAAAGGGAGATAAAACACATACATCAAAAATCTGACTCTATTTTCTCAATTGTTTAACGTCCTGGCAGATTTGCCCTTGGATGTTACGACACGTAACCTTACATCTCATGTCAGCTATATACAGTACTGTATTTTTGCAATTACAAATATCCTTGCCAGATGACTTGAAGTTGTACCATGCAGAGGCAGTGACATGGGGAGGCAATAAGATGCAATGCATACCTTTACATATCCTTCAGATATTTCCTATTATTTCTTCCATGGAAAGGTATATTCACACTAGAGATAATTTTATCCTTGCAGTTTTGTGTTCAGAAGAAAAAAATCATGTGATTGGAAATCATTGCTACTGCTGTTCATGGTGGTGTACTTCCTAGCAGTAGAAGAACTAGCGTGCAATAATTATAGGACATCATATTCACACTGCTGTTACGATTGCATATAACATACAGTTTACATCTTAAATAAAGCTAAGTTAATAAAATATTATAATAGATCAGCTCAGAGGCGTAACTAGAACCTTCAGGGCCCCGGTGCAAGAAATTATGAAGGGCCCCCTGACCCCTGGCCAGGGCCCTTTCCTCTTCCCACTGATCCTGGGGCCCTTTATGCCTATCGTTGGTCCCTTTATTATGGTACTGCAGTGGGGCCCTTTCACAAGTTTGCAGCAGGCCCCAGGGGGACCAGGGAAGCACACAGGGGCCCTGGGAACAGCAGAAGACAAGTAAACTGGATAGAGGAAAATGGAGGAGTTTGGGTCCTCTAAATGCCACCCCCGCCATCCCTCCTATTCAGGTGTACAAGGGAGGCACATGGGCCCCCTGGACCATGGGGCCCGGTTGCAATTGCAACCCCTGCAACCCCTATCGTTACGCCCCTGGATCAGCTGACTAGGTGGGTAATGTTTTACTTTTAAATTTAACACAACTATTGGAGGGCGTCCAGGATTTAATGGGGACCTCATAAGATGGGACACTGGGCCTTCTTCC
>BLSH010205259.1:341349-358377 GCA_018402905.1 Glandirana rugosa
AGTACGGTCGTGGAAAAAAAAAAACGTACAAAGTGTTGGTATCTCGTCGGACTATTTTTTTATCTTGTATGTTTTTTCGCGAGACCGAGCTTGTGTGGAGGGACACACTTACTCGGAAGTCTGACCACACGGGACCCCAACACGTGTTAAGATTTCTCACGGAACTGATGTTTTTCCAACTATTTGTGACGAGATCTCCTTTACTAAATAGACGTTTCAGATTTGGTTTTAGTAGTATACGGATTATAAGAGAATGATTTAACAAGGGATAAAATCATAAATTCTGTCTAATCATGAAATCTAAGACCATAGATCAACGCACACGTGGCGGGAACGTTGGTCGACAAATGAAGAAGCAATCAGCATTCTCTTTAAAATACAGATATTCCAAAAGTAAACAGCTGGTTGCAAGGGCGGTGCACACGCAACTAGATACCAGAATCTAAAGTACTAATCTGTCTTAAATACTAAAATAGGGAACAATTTAGTAAGAGAATATTAGGCATATGATGATTTTGGTTTAGACTTTGCAGATAAATCATTTCCTCTAGAGCAGTGTTTATCAACCTTTTTGTAGTCAAGGCACTCTTTAGAATTGTGCACAACCCCAGGGCACACCAGTCTGAAGGCTCATTCACACAGGGAGGTGTGTTCGAGCCAGAGCGCTTTTTTGTATGTTCTATTTTTTTATCAGGCTGCTCTATGGTTGTGAAACATGCAAAAAAAAAAAGGTGCTGGCATGATTTTTAAATTGAGCCCCACCAAAATACATGGTACTGTGGTACCATGCATTTAAGTAGGTGCAAACATGCAATTGGTGGGTGTGTGGGGTGCCATTTAGAATTAATGGTACCCGTACACAACTGCACAAGGCAGCGTGTTTTTGTGTAGTGCGGAAAAACACACATCTTCACACGTTTTACCACACTGCACCTGGTGTGAAAAATCCCTAAAATGTAGTTTGTAAAGCAGAGTTAAAGCGGTAGTAAACCCATGCATTTAACAGGTTAAAAACCAGTCACATTTCCGGCACGTGCCGTAAATGTAACACTCCCATTGGTTGTGCTCTAAAACAAACTGTCAAACCATCCAATGGCTGGTGTCATAGCTGATCACATGTGCAGCATCATGGCAGTTGTAGATTAAACAGAGGCAAAGATGGCAGCTTCCTTGGCTGAAAATGATAGGAGGGTTTACTACCACTTTAAGTGGTCAGTAGGTTGTAAATCTCCCCCCATCCCCCCTGCTAGCACAACACCCCCAAATAAAAAATCCCCTGTCTAGCACAAATTCCCCCCCTCCCCTCCTGAAACCTGACCTCCCTTCTAGCCACAAAGCCCCCTTCCTAAATCCCCCTTCTAGCACAACCCCCCTCCCCAAATTCCCCCTCTTTGCTCTTTGACTACAGCAAAATGACACAAAGCCAGTGTACAGTTCGACTATGAAAGGGTTACTGTATTATGTTCTGTGTACAGAGAGGAGGGAGAGCATACCTCCTTCCTCTTCTGGGCTCTCTCCTCCTCAATGCTGTTATCTGTAATTTGCTGGCAAAAGCTGTGTGGGCTGCCTGACCTTCCCTTAGCAACCGATGACGTCATTGGTTGGTAAGACGCGAGTTACACACCTTTCACTTTTTCCAGGAGAATATAGAAAACAGTATGGAGGAGGAGAAAGCCCAGAGCAGGAACTGGATGTGCTCCCTCCTCTCTGTACACAGAACTTAACACAGTAACCCTTTCATGGTCGGACTGTATCTGGCTTTGTGTCATTTTGCCACGGTACCCCTGGGGACTCTTTGGGGCACCCCGGTTTAAAAACCCTGCTCTAGACATTAGAGAAGAGTAAACAACCCCAAACATACAGCCAATGTCATTAAGAACTATCTTCAGCATAAAGAAGAACAAGGAGTCCTGGAAGTGATGGTCTGGCCATCACAGAACCCTGATCTCAACATCATTAAGTCTATCTGGGATTACATGAAGAGACAGAAGGATTTGAGGCAGCCTACATTCACAGATCCACAGAAGATCTGTGGTTAGTTCTCCAAGATGTTTGGAACACCTAGAAAAATTATATATATATATATATATATATATATATATATATATATATATATATATGTGTAATATTGACTTTACCCACACTATCATTCCAGGCCAGCAGAACCAAGTAAGAGGCCTTAGATTGACAGCACTCTTCATCAGTAATGATTAATGTAGGTAAAAATTATGCATATTTTTAAAAATAATCACTACTGAAACACGTGCATAATGAGTTGGAAATTGGTAAATAGCTTCCTTGAAAACTATAACATAACAGCAGAAAATGAATTATAAATAACAATAAAATAAATGTTATTGCTGGTGTCCATGTGCATGAATGATTATGGTGAATGCAGTGATTAGGGTACACACACACTGATGATTAGGGTGCTTTTATACTGAATATCCAATTTGTGGCTAATTTTAGGAGTGGCTGACATGTAGGGATAATTCATCTCTGTGGTCTGATTTATAGTACACTGACTTGCAGTGAACAGAACTGGATCAGGCAAATTTAATGCAAGTCTCTTGTGAAATAAAGTGTTCATCTGCAAATGTAAGTTCAGATAAAAATGAATTGACTGGCATATGCATCCCAGTCGTTAAACTTTCTGCAAAGAATAGTGTGTATGTGTGACAATTAGGCCTCATGCACACAGGACGTTTTTTGACTGTTTTACAGCAGCTGTTTTTAGCGGCAGATGTTTTTTTCTACAGTCAATAAACCCTCCATCATGTTATCCTATGTGTTCATGTACACATAGGCTGTTATCAACTGTTTTTAGCAGTGACATTTTTGAGCTGTAAAAAAAACCCAAGACCAGAGGGTTCTTTTGGAAGTTTTTCAGCTGTAAAAATGTTCAAACGCTCAAAAACGCCCAAAATGCTCAAAAATGTCAATCCCCAACATTTTTGGACGTTTTAGATCAATTGGAAAAAAAAACACGGGCCCTTTAAAAACGTGAAAAAACGTGAAAAAATTGCGGTAATATAACGCTGGTAAAAGCTAAAAAAAATCACTGATAAGTTACTGACGTATTTTGGATGTTTTTTTAAAGTCCTGTGTGCATGAAGCCTTATTGGGCAGGTTGGTATCACAGTATAGATCGCTATATGTACAGGAGGCTGTAGACCTTTTGCGGTGATACCCAATAATTTTTCTCATGTGTACCTGGAAGTATAAGGTTAATGACAAGTGTTGGGGAAAACATTTTATGTCGGTTTTATGCTATCAGACTTTACTCAGAAACAGAAAAGGGAACCTGTGAGGGCAGAAACATGGGAACTGCAATTGCTGACTTGAGAAGGTGTAGACTCTTGGTCTATTATCCTTATCCTGACAACCCTACCTAGTGAGTCCTAAAAGTGAAAGTGGTACAAATTCACTTTGCAAAAAGAAAAAAAAATAACAATATTTTAGCTTGCACATGATTGCACATGGTAAAAGTCACAGGAACAATTGAGTACTGTCCGTGATACTTTTTTATCTGCACTAACATCCAATTTTTTTAGGTGTGCTGTTAATACTGTTTCTGTTGCAATGCATGGATACATCTTTAATTATCTCAAGCATGGTAGAAGTCATTAGCGTTTTACCTTATTAAGGAAATATTCCCTTTCAAAGTGCAAATTCCCTTGAAAGGTGAACAGCCTATTTGCCTTTAGAAACCAACCCCACTGACTTGCAACAAACAAAATGCATCAGAAGAATTTAGGCTATTCAGACTTAACTGCCTTTTCAAGATCAGCAGCTCACTTGGTAGTAAGCCATTATCAGGAAACAGCCATGGAACCTCCAACTTTTAAATAGAAGTCAACAGTTGCGGCTTTCATGTTTATATCCTCACAGGTTTCCTTAATTAACCTCTATTTTTTATATACTGGTTATACATCTCTGGATAGCTGGCAGCCCTACTAATGTCTCATTATGCTCAATTCTTAATAACTAATAACTAGAATACATTTTATAGCACATAATATGTTTACAAAAAATATATAGGGCTCCAACTTGGTATAACAATCGTAATTGGTCCCAATAGCTATAAGCCGTGCTTTTCACAATGAGGCTTTATCGTTTTATTTGGCTTAAAAAAAACTATTTATCAGTCTACTCCTTTCTTAAGAGATCTAGCATTTCCACTTCAACTGCAATTTATTTTTCCTAATTGCTTTTAATGGACTGCTTATACATCAAAGCTGAAAACTGCATTCTTGAATCTGTAGCACCTCAAATCACTATTACAGTCCTCTAGATCTGTCCAAAATAGTTACAAATAGCACATGTTTGCCACAAGCCCATAATTGTCAACACTGCTCAATGAAATTTCAAGTTAGGATAGATTTTCTCTAATGTACCCTAATCCCACGCGGGGCCATTAAAAGGTGGGGGCACACACCTGCTTTTAATGCAAATACCTTTTGACAATTATGGCACAGTTGACCTTTTTTTAAATGGTTTATCCAGTAAAATGTAGCACATGAGCTACACCAGTGGTCAACCTGTAAATGGCCTTTTGAAAAAAAATGAATTAGCACTCTCCAGTTGCTCAGTTTTCCTTTTCACGTTTAACACAATTTACTTTTCTGTAATCATTGAGCTAAATGATGGATGGCTGCTGCTGGTAGATTGAGTGACTGACCAGTAATATATGTATTTCTCTGGGTCTCTAGTGGAAAGTTCTCTAAACTTGAGCTTCAAGATGGTGCAGACTTGACAAAGACTTCTGCAAGAGGACCGTAGAGAATAGAACAGGTTTGACAGCTTTAAGTAGGACTTATAACATTTGGGAAAATCATAGCTGAGAGAGAACAGCCATGTGAAGCAGCATGACACCAACATAGCATTGTCCATAGCTGTATGTATTCTGGCAAGTATATCTAAGGAACCAATGGTGATCAATCATGGTGAGCCACAGCTATTGATTAGGTACACAGATGATTGTTTGATGTGCTGTCTACTAAAAATCATAGGGGACTGGAATTAAGGCAGTAAGGTTGTCCAGGTGTAGAGGAGGGAATGGGGGATACTTGTAGTTGTATTAACCTTAATAAAATTCACAGAAGCCTACAGAAAGCCTTGTGACCTGGTAAGCTATTGCTGTCAGTAAATCATTTTACCCCCACTGCCTTGCAAAGATAATTTAAGACTAAAGAATGAATAAAAAACACAGAAGGTGGGAACCTTTGAGCTGGAGATGACTGGCGGCTGTAATACTACATTCAAAATGTTTGTCTTAATTCATGCAATAATTCTCAAGAAGACAGAATAGTAGAATATTAATGTATTAATGTACTGTATGTAATATTTTTACCAAAGTATGAATGCATACAAACTACTCACGTTTACAGGGTAAAACAATACAATACAGAGGGATAAAAATATGTATACACACCAAAAATGATAAGGAAGAAAAGTATGGGTTTTATAAGAAACTAGAAAAGCTCAATATCTGTAAAATCATATAAAAAAAGATATTATTGACTTGTATAGAGAAATACAGTGCAACAATAGGAGGTAATGGGAATGGAGAATTACTGGAAGCATATGAGAAAGTTCAACTTTTGCAGAAGTAAAAATGATGACCTCATGGGTATAGATAACCAAATTCAAAATTAAGGAAAGATGGAATTCCTTTTATTTTAAAGAATGATAAATGGGAATCCAATACAATGGGGGGTTGTAAAAAAAAAAAGGCAGTGTAACAGGACTATTAGAGATAAAGAAACAAATTTGGGAAAAGGTAAGGCAAATTATGAAAAATCTGAAGAGAAACAATGTATCTGATAAGAATATAATTGCAGAAATACTGGTGGTAAATGAAGGATAAAACTGCGAATAAAGATCTTGTCAGTTGATTATTAGAGAAAGAAGAGATTCCCTATACATAAAATGTGGTAATGCACAATGTAGAAATTAGAGGAATAAACCCTTATTAAGTATAATTGGGCTACTGTGCTCTTTTTCATTGAGGGACAAGGGTTCCAGAGACAATGGGTTATGACCACTCCCAGCATGTCTCAGTTTTGTAACAAAGCGGTGCGGAGAGTAACACCATAAAAACAGAGGGGTGGAGCCTGTGTGCCTCCCAAAATTTCCAAAACAAGGATTATAAGGTGAATAAAAAAATCCACATTTTTTTTTTCTTGTTCATTAACTGCTTCCCGACCGCGCGCCGTCTTTTCACGGCGGCAGTCGGGGAGCCCTGCGCGAATCACCGTAAATAAGCGGCGATTCGCATTTGGCCACCAGGGGAGTGTGCCCGCGGCTCGGGCGGACCCGATGTCCGCCGGCGAGCCGCGATGAGTGGCTACAGGGAAAGAACGGGGAATCGCCGATGTAAACACTGCGGTTCCCCGCCCTGTCAGTGGGGCATGAGAGATCTACTGATCCCTGTCACTGGGATCAGTTAGATCTCTCATGCCCATGTTAGCCCAACCCCCCCACAGTAAGAACACACCCAGGGAACACAGTTAACCCCTAGCTCTCCCCCCCAGGTTAACCCCTTCACTGCCAATGACATTTATACAGTAATCAGTGGACATTTAAATTTCTGATCGCTGAATAAATGTCATTGGTCCCAAAAAAGTGTCAAAATGTTCCGACATGTCCCCCCCAATATCACATTACCGCTAAAAATCGCAGATCGCCGCCATTACTAGTAAAAAAATAAAAAAAAATAGAAACCCCAGAAATGAATTCTCATCATCCGTAAACGCGGCCACTTTTGCGAAAACCAATCAATAAACGCCGATTGCAGTTTTTTTTAACGCAAATATGAGGAATTATATAATTCGGCCAAAAACGGTGAAAAAAAATGTTTTTTTATATTTTTTTTTTGGATTTGAATTTTAGCAAAAAGTAAGAAATTTGGGTTTTTTTGCAAAATGGTCACTCTTCTTTTGTTTATAGCGGCGATAAGAAATGACGCAGAGGCGATCAAATACCACCAAAAGAAAGCTCTATTTGTGGGAAAAAAAGGACGCAAATTTTGTTTGGGTACAACATCGCACGACCGCACAATTGTCAGTCAAAGCGACGCAGCGCCGAATCGCAAAAAGTGCTCTGGTCCTAAAGCTGCAAAACCTTCCGGTTGGTAAGTGGTTAAAGTGGCTCTAAATGCTCAAGGTTTTTTACCTTCATGCATTTTATATGCTTGCTCTGGGGGCAGGAGGGAGGGTCCTGGAGCACCAATGGGGGACCCAAGAAGATCGTAAGATAAGATAAGTATGACATGTTTGTTATTGTTTTTTTTTTTTAATTGCCATTAATATCACTTTAAGGAACACATGATTCAGCGACATTTGGAATGTCCAACTGAGGGGTGGGCAACACAGAAAATAAAAAGCAACAGTCCCATCTACACTAAGTACACTAATTACACTAAGGTTTGGCATCTTATTGCAAGATGCAATGCTGGACCTGAAAAAATAAGATTTTGGAGAGTGTTTCCAGCTATTATCTATAGCATCCTTTAACACTGGCGCATCTGCTACAGGATTCATCAGTGCTTTATTAAGGCAAGACACTGTCCACTTCTTAATAAAGGCCTCTTCAAATGGGTATTGGACCAAGAAACATTTGGGAGTCGTAAACCGTTTATCAGGAAATTACGTTTTAGTAGTCTTAGGACCTTTCGGAGACCCTAGACTGGTAGTGACACTAATAGAAACTACAGACTGCATTTCCAAGTTGACACACACTGCTTCAATAAAAGCTGAAATGGTCTCTCTAAACCTAGAAAATATGGAGGCTGCCTGCGACTCCTCAACAACAACTTTATGCAGCAAGGATTTTTGAGACTTCACCACACCTGAACTGACTTCACCACTCCACAACTGAAGGCTCAGAGGCCACTAAAGCCTGGTACACACTACAGTTTTTTTTGTGCAACCCCGCTGGTTGCACAAAAAAAATCTGACAGCTCGGGTGCAAGGTTAGTCCAGGGATCTCCCCCGCAGAGCTTTTGTGTTCTGACAGGGTGACCTCCCCCCGTGCCAGAACACCCTGATCAGCGATCTGACAGAAGCTGGCCAAACAGCTGGCTTCTGTTGGACAGACCGACATATACAAAGGCAGAATGTCGGTAGGTATTTTTTGTACCCGCAAATGTCTCCCAACATTCTGCCCATGTGTACGGGATATAAAGCTGCAGGCAGATCAGATAATGATTTTGATGGAGAAGACACTTATGTTCTCTGCTGTCAAAATCAGCAATTAAAATTGCAACTTGACCCACAAAATCTTGATTAACTGTGGTGAATTCCTCCAAACTCAATGGAGCCAAGGAGGACTCTGAAACAGAGGGGCAGCCAATCACACTTTATTATATGGACTTTAATATGATATATGCAGATTTTAAAGCTGGACTCCAGGGAAACAGCTAAACATACAATTAACTTACATACATATATGTGAGCTTTCTTACCTGACAGTGGATATGTAAAATGTATTTTTGTCCATTCTTCCTGAGATTTATGCAGCTCTGCCATACAGGACAGCAAGTCTGGCGATCTTACTTTTGTCTGCTGCATTTAAACAGCCCAACTGGGTGGCTTTCATGCCCCAAGGTTGTAATTGGACAATAAGGCCTGATAGACACGGGCATAGTATCAAAACGTTGGGACCAATGTCAGGCAAAAATCCGCGTTTTGCATCGGCGTTCATGAGCGTTAGTGAGCATCGGTGAGTGTTACCATCGGTAGGCTTTTTTTAACAAAAAACATTCCTCTGCTATTTTTTAACCTGAAAACGCTGGTGCCAAAAACGCCGGTTAACGTCGCTACGGCGTCAATTCGCGTAAAAAACGCAACAGCCTCGGAACGCGTGGGTCCTGCGTTAGATTTACAGCTTAATAACACAGAAGCCATCTACAGCTCAAAAACGTCAGAGTTTTTATGGGGCCATTGAATGAGAGTTGCAAAAAAAATGCTAAAAAACATGGTGTCAAAAAACGCCCGTGTGTTTGAGCTCCCTTAGAGCTCATGCACACAGGACGTTTTTTGACTGTTTTACAGCAGCTGTTTTTAGCTGCAGACGTTTTTTTCTACCATCAATAAACCCTCCATCATGCTATCCTATGTGTTCATGCACACATAGGCTGTTATCAACTGTTTTTAGCAGTGACATTTTTGAGCTGTAAAAAAAACCCAAGACCAGTGGTCAGCTGTAAAAACGTTCAAACACTCAAAACGCGGCTAAATGTCGATCCCCAAAGTTTTTGGACGTTTTAGCGTTAGTGAGCATCGGTGAGTGTTGCCATCAGTAGGCGTTTTTTTAACAAAAAACATTCCTCTGCTATTTTTTAACCTGAAAACGCTGGTGCTAAAAACGCCGGATAACGTTGCTACGGCGTCAATGCACGTAAAAAACGCAAAAACGCTACAGCCTCGGAACGCGTGGGTCCTGCGTTAGATTTACAGCTTAATAACGCAGACACCACCTACGGCTCAAAAACGTCAGAGTTTTTATGGGGCCATTGAATAACATGGAAAGCTGCAAAAAAATGCTAAAAAACATCGCGTCAAAAAACGCCCGTGTGTATGAGGCCTAAAGGAGCAGCGACATACTAATAAGCTCCCTTAGACCTCATGCACACAGGACGTTTTTTGACTGTTTTACAGCAGCTGTTTTTAGCTGAAGACGTTTTTTTCTACCCTCAATAAACCCTCCATCATGTTATCCTATGAGTTCATGCACACATAGGTTGTTATCAACTGTTTTTAGCAGTGACATTTTTGAGCTGTAAAAAAAACCCAAGACCAGTGGTCAGCTGTAAAAACGTTCAAACACTCAAAAACGCGGCTAAATGTCGATCCCCAACCTTTTTGGACATTTTAGATCAATTGAGAAAAAAAAAAACCGCTGACCCTTTAAAAACGCTCAAAAACACTGGTAATATAACGCTGGTAAAAGCTGAAAAAATCACTGATAAGCTACTGATGTTTTTAGGACCTTAGGCCTCATGCACACAGGACGTTTTTTGACTGTTTTTCAGTAGCTTTTTTCTACAGTCAATAAACCCTCCATCATGTTATCCTATGTGTTCATGCACACATAGGCTGTTATCAACTGTTTTTAGCACTGACGTTTTTGAGCTGTAAAAAAAACAAGAGCTGAGGGTTTTTTTGGACTGTTTTCAGCTGTAAAAACGTCTAAAAACGCTCAAAAACGTCAATCCCCGTTGTTTTTGGACGTTTTAGACCAATTGGAAAAAAAAAAACGCTGGTCCTTTAAAAACGGGAAAAAACGCAAAAAAACGGCGGTAATATAACGCTGGTAAAAGCTGAAAACATCCCTGATAAGCTACTGATGTTTTTTGGCTGTTTTTTTAAAGTCCTGTGTGCATGAAGCCTTATTGTCAGCATGTTCCTTCAGCAAATCTACAAGTAGCATACCTGATCCCCTTCAAGTACTGCTCCCTCCCCCAGCCTCAGTACTGTTGTACAGGCGATTATGGAAGGCTGAAATAAGTTAAAATTCAGGTATTTATGCTAGTTGCATTTAAAATATACTATAACTAACTGGAGAAGCAAATGCTTTAAGTACCCAGCCTAGATATAATCAAGTTTTTTTTAGTGGGAACGTCTTCAGCACTGAATGTATGAAATGGCAAGGGGTGCTGAAAGGGTGTTTTGATGCTGGATGCTGGGGTATCTATAGTCACTAGAGGGGGCTCTGTTGTTGCTGAGGATCGATCTGTGAGAGATCTACTGTTGAGGGAGGGGTCTATTGTTGCTGGCTGCTGGAGGGTCCATTGATGCTGGTTGTTGAGAGTCTATTATTGCTGTAGTATGTCCATTGTTGCAGGCTGTTGAGAATCTATTTTTGCTGGGATGGATTTATTGTTGCTTAGGAGTCCATTGTTGCTGAGGAGTCTATTCCCAAGCAGCAAGCAACTGTGCTGCAAGTTTGAAAATTATTTGCTAAGCTATTGCTAGACTTGCCAGGCTTCACAAGTTTGTTGCACAATTGCAGCAAGTCCGCATTGCATGATTCCAGATCAACTTTCTTTGCAAACATTCTGCAAATCTGCTGCAAGTTCTGGTTCAGTTATGTTGTGCAATAGTCATCCCACCACAGGGGTCACTGTGGCTGAATTTTCATGCTGTAGACTTGCAGAGCTCTTGCTGTAGACTCACCACTGCAGCTTTGCTCTTGCTAGAGACTTGCCACACACATTTTCTACAAATTGGAAAAGTGTCAACTAGAACTTGTGCTTCAAGTGCTCTGCAAGTGTACAACTTGCCAGTGAAAATGTACAGCAAGATAACAGACTTACAATTCAACACTGCCACAAATGTGTGGCAAGTTATCTTTGCTATCTGTGTTGTTACTATTGTTGCTGGGGGGTCCATTGTGCTGGGTGGGTCTAATGTTGCTGGCTGTTGAGAGTCTATTGTTTCTGGTGGGGTCTTTTGTTGCTAGCTACTGGGGATCTATTTTACTGCTTTACTTGTTATCATTAACAAATTCCATACAAATAACTTTGTACCATTCTGTTGTCATTATGATTTAAAAAGAGAAAACACAGTTGATTGATAATAAATGGCTTCAGCCAAACACTAACCATGAGTGAAAGAAAATTTTTTGCGTTATCATTCATATTCTCTGAAAAATGCCAAGAAATCATAAATTCTGCCAGGGTATGAGCACAACTGTATACATATAAGCTCAAAAGATGTTCCTGCGGTCAAAGGAGGGGAAGGTTTCACAGTAAATGTACGGAGTGTTTGCTTGTGCCAACTCTGGGTATTGTGCCGCCGTGCTGCCGCTAGCCGGACTGGGGAAGTCCCAAACACTGTAGAGAAATAGAAGCACAAACGGGCGCACTGGCCTAGCGCATTATCCTTAATAGGAACAGAGTTTATTGTAAAATCATCATCAATTATACTCACAAACGAGGTAAAAACACAGGCATGTGTACAGATACGCGGTTCCACAATCAGTGGTGTTCCAGATGCGTATTCTTATCAAAAATGGCTGACGCGTTTCCAGGCCGTAGCCTCTTCCTCAGAGCCTAGTGTTCCACATCAGGGCCTCAACTTTATGGCACCCAGCATGCAAATGGGAGGGGAGGGTGGGACTAACAATGTACCCGCCCCATGGGCGTGGGGCAGTACTGCAATTGGGCTGTGACATAGGTATGTCCCACAACATCATGGTGGAAATCATATAATATAATAATGAGAAAAAAATATTAATTAATTAGTATGATTTGTTGATTAGTTTTGCATTGCATCATACTAAATAATTAATATTTTTTTTTCTCATTATGGGGTGGGTACGTTGTTAGTCCCACCTTCCCCTCCCATTTGCATGCTGGGTGCCATAAAGTTGAGGCCCTGATGTGGAACACTAGGCTCTGAGGAAGAGGCTACGGCCTGGAAACGCGTCAGCCATTTTTGATAAAGAATACGCATCTGGAACACCACTGATTGTGGAACCGTGTATCTGTACACATGCCTGTGTTTTTACCTCATTTTTGTATATATATGATGATGATTTTACAATAAACTCTGTTCCTATTAAGGATAATGCGCTAGGCCAGTGCGCCCGTTTGTGCTTCTATTTCTGTATGAGCACAACTGTAAAAGGCTAAGAAAATAGCCTATGCAGTCAAGGGGACTCAATAGGTGTTAAAAATCTGTGCAGATTTGCAAAATGATCATTCATTTTTATTGTTCTACAAAATGATAATTGGTTCTGTATTCTCTAAAAGGGGTGGTACTGGGAGGTGGGTTGGAGGTGGAACCAAGGCACGGTGCTCGGAGGTGGGTTGAGGGCAGAGGCAAGGGGAGACTCGGAAGTGGGGAGTTCCTGTACCTATTCTCTGAGAAAAAAAGGAGAATACATATATATATGCGCAAAGGGAAGGACCAGCAGACACTCCACTAGACCAGTAGTGTAAGAATAGTATAATATAACAAGGTGCTGTGCTAAAAAGTGCTAAACAATGCTCAGCACAATTAATGATGTATATTGACATACAATGATTACTAGGCTTGTGCAATTTGTTTAGTTCCGAATTTCGTTTTTACCGAAATTTGCAAAATTCGGCAATTCGGACGAGTTCCGTAATTCAAATTTCCAAATTTTCCAGAATTTTCGTTCTTCCGATTTGAAAATTCGGAAATTCGTGGTAATTCAGAAATTAGGAAATTTGCGGTAATTCAGCAATTGTGGTAGTTACGGACATTTGGAAAATCGCAGTAATTCTGCAATTGTGGTAATTGTGGTAATTCGGAAATTTGTGGTAATTCGGCAATTGTGGAAATTCGGCAATTGGAACAGCTGAAAATCCGAAATTCAAAAATAACTAATTAATAAATAAATAAATATTAAATTATAGGTATTGGAATTTCATTGAAAATATGGCTGTTAGTGATAAATTTCATCTTTAAGTTCACTAACAGGCAAATTTTCAAGGAAATTACAATACCTATAATTTAATAGTTATTTATTATTTCAAATGTTCTTTATTCCCAAATTTCGGAAATTTGGAAATTGGGAAATAAGAAAGAACATTTGACTAATAAATAACTATTAAATTATAGGTATTGGAATCTCCTTGAAAATTTGGCTGTTAGTGAACTTAAATATAACATTTAATACATTTCATATTTAAGTTCACTAACAGCCAAATTTTCAAGGAAATTCCAATACCTATAATTTAGTAGTTATTTATTAGTTAGTTATTTCAAATGTTCTTTGTTATTTTCGAATTTTCGTATTTCCAAATTTTCGAATTTCGGATTTTCGGCTGTTCCGATTGAATCAACGCAATTACTGCAATTGCCGAATTACTGCGATTTTCCGAATTACAGCAATTACTGCAATTGCCGAATTACCGCAAATTTTCGAATTACTGCAATTGCCGAATTACAGCGAATTGCCGAATTACTGCGATTTACCGAAATTGCCGAATTACCACAAATTTCCAAATTTCCGAATTTTTTGAATTTCCGAAGCATTAAAAAAATGAAAAAAAGAAACCAAAACGAACACATTTTTCAGCCATGCACAAGTCTAACAGTTACTGCTCTAATCAAAACCAATAGAGTTCAGATGATTTTTAACCACCGAACAATAATAAATAACCTGTGATCACTGTGTAAATAAATAAAATAAATGTCACAACCCTATAAATTCATATATACGTATTTGCAAAAATTCATAAAATAAAGTGCAAAGAGCAAAAAACCAAAGGACAAAAAGTCATAACAAAGAGAAGTATAGAAAGTGAATACAGTCTCTGGTGAAAGTCCCAAAAGTGAGAAATTCCAAAGGTGAATTCAGTGCAGTGGAATGAATCCAAATCCAGAGGTTCCGCAGTGCTACAACCGACAGGAGAAAGTCAAGAGGACCTGCTTACCGGATAGGTTGGATTCACATGGCCATAATCAATGGCTCAATCAATTGAGCTCGTGTGGGATAAAACCCAGCAGGAATCCACCATGGACAGGTCCTGATGTGGCCAACTCGATCAACCGTCACAAAACCAATCCAACGATCTCAAGTGGAGGAACGGTTCCACAATCTCATACTGCCCATAAGATGGGCAGTATATATGGAGAAAAGAAGCTCCACATAGTGTGATTTCCCAAAAAAAAAACACCCGTTATTTAAGTATCAGGTGTACACAAATAATTTTAAAAGCTGGCATACAACATTAAAAAACAACCGCGATAAGCACATGAGCCTCATCCGATGCGTTTCTCCCAATGGGGCATCATCTGGGGCATCATCTGTTCAGGTGGTTAAAAATACATCTGAACTCTACTGGTTTAGATTAGATATACGTTATTAATTGTGTTTAGCACTTTTTAGCGCAGCACCTTGTTATATTATGCTTTTCTGAGAAAAAAAGCCCTGGATATAATTATAGTTTAAAAAGTCAGAAGTTTAATAAAAACATGTAAAATGATATTAAACGTTCTTACAGGATGTAATTTTCCAAGATACAGCTTCCTCCACTCTGGAACCAGGAACCCAAGAACTAGATTACAGCAAACTGCAACTGTCTTTATTGTAAATTTACACAAAATATATACCACAATCAGATAAGAGCTTGATGACATTATCCTAAACAATGCAAACTTTAAATAGTAATATCATCAGTACATCTAAAGCCAGGTATATACGGGCTGAATGTCTGGAGACAATGGCCGGTTAAAAAAAAGGTTGACATTCGGTCTGAGTGAGTGGCTGGCTTCTGTCGGATGAGCATGCTGGAAAACCAGCATCCCACCAACTCCCGATCAGGGCTCTCAGCCAATGGCAGAGAGGGCTGATCAGAGTGCTCTGGTGGGGGGGGGGGGCGCCCCCCTGTCAGAATACAATATCTCAGTAGGGGAGATCGCTGAACTAACCTTGCATGGTTAGTATAGCAGCTCCAACCAGAGCTGACAGTTTTTTTTCATTATAAAACAACGAATAGTGTGTACCTGGCTTAACAGAACATCTAATGAACAGCTAAATAACAGTGATCTAATTAACAGTAAGCTAATAAACAGCCAGGCACCCCAGACAATGCTTTGATTAATCAGGACGTCCACCACAGTCAGTCTGGCAACAAGCCATCCCTGGCTACACAAAGTACATTACACATGCTGTCTTTCAGGTGTTTAGCTCTCACTTGTGTGATTTGTCCACTAGAAAATTTGAATTAATTTATCTTCATAGACAGTGGTGGCTGGTGTTAAATATTTTTTTTGGGGGGGACAAACTAACACCAGAAACCCCCGGGGAGACGGACGGAAGGGCAGCACCCCCCCCCCCATGCGTTTGGGAGGTGGATGGCGGATGGGAAGGCGGCGATCGCAAGTGTGCATGAGATACGATTGGCCCGTCGGGTCTCAGGACCGGCTTCCTGATTGGCCTGGAGGAGAATCAGGAAGACAATAGCGAATGTTAATTGTGCTCTGCTCCCCGAGTCCACCCTCTTTTGAAGCCAATTAGAGCCTCTGGCTCTAATCACGTGCTTCTAAAAAAAAACAAAAAAAAAAACCCGCTGAAATCCATGCGTCCGGCGCCCTGCATGTAGATTAAGGGCCATGCGTCATGGATTAACGCCCCATATGGACAGGCTGCCGCTGTAATCATAGATTTCTTGAGGGAGATTGTTGATCAATATTTCTGTCCCAAGTAGAGGAGCTTCTCCAACCCTTCTGCAAGAGGGCCACCTTAATCCCTCTGACCATTACCCTGTACAAGATTAATATTACACCTTTCCATCAACTCCAGAAGGGAAGCTTTGTTGTCTTTATTTAGAGAATTAATCCAAACCACGCTCTCAGTGTTCATCACGTTGTTGTTCATCATTAGGGAATGATCTGCTCTCCATGGGATCAGAGGCTGAACTGAGCTCTTTTCCATGACCTGACCAGGAGAAGCACACAAAATCCCCAGTCTCCTTCATGGGCCATAATCAGTGGGTAGAAGGCAAGCTCCTAGTCCCCTCCAAAAGCTCCTGTCTCGGTTGGATCTGTCACAACACCTATTAGCTAACAATATATATCCATATCTATACATATCTATGTCTAATACGTAGCTATTAGAGTTGAGCGAACACCTGGACGTTCGGGTTCTGCTGGTCCGTCCGAACTTCGGGACAAAGTCCGGGTCCGGGTCCGGACGGAACCCGAACGCTCACACGGACAACGAACCCCATTGAAATCAATGGGGACCCGAACTTTTAGGCACAAAAATGGCTGTAGCAAAGTCCTGGAAAGCCCCAGAGGGCTGCAAAAGGAAGTAAAATGGGGACAGGGAAATAACTTTAAATATTTTTAAAAAAATAAAAACATAAAAAATGCAAAAATGGAGATGAATGTGGTTCATCTTCAAACTGTGTCTGAAAAGTATTAATTAACGGTAGAAGCCATATAACTGTTCTAAAATCATCTTCAAACTAGGGCAAGTGCCCTACAAATAAATGGGGATAGGGAAAATAAATTAAAATCAAATAAAAAAATGGGAAGGGGGATG
>BLSH010205259.1:372786-403918 GCA_018402905.1 Glandirana rugosa
CCCACCCCCCCCCCCCCAAAAAAAAAAAAAAAAAAAACCTGCAAAGCAAAAGCATAATGAGCTAGTATGCAACGGAATGCAACTGGAATCGTAAGAGAAAAATTTTCATGTTTGTCAGATCTAATAATATTGGATGACCTGTCATGATCGGCCCTCGAAAGCTCTGTACTAACGATCCGATTATCGTATGATCGCTTCGAAAGCGGGATTTTTCATTCGAATTTTGGATTGTGTGTACGGCCATTACGAGCCAGGAAAGTACAAATGACCCCTTTTTGGAAAGTAGACATTCCAAGTTATTTAGTAAGAGGCATTGTGAGTTTTTTTGAAGTTGTATTTTTTTACCACAATTCTTTGCAAAATGGTTTTTTTTTTTTTTACAAAATTGTCATATTAACAGGTTATTTCTCACATGGCATATGCATACTTGCAACTAAACCTCAAAACACATTCTGCTACTCCTCCTGAGTATGGCGATACCACATGTGGAGACTTTTTCACAGCCAGGCCACATAAGCACTGTTGCCACTGTGGCGGCACTGATGTGGCACTGATAAGCACTGTTGCAGTACTTATGAGCACTGTTGGCACTGTAGGGGCACTGATAAGGTACTGTTGGCACTCAGGATTGTGCCAGCTCATGCTGCCACAGCGTTTCTCTCTCCTCTCCTCAGAGACCCAGCCATCACGGACACTTCCAGATGCACACCCCAGGAATCGCACAAGAAGCACGAGCATGGGAGGCAATCATATGCCAGCCTCCGAGGACTGCCGTCATTCAGCTATAGCGCAATCAGCAAGTGGTTAAAGAAGAATTCCAGGCTACACCTAACTAGTCTTAAAAATGCTCCTTCCCCATCCTAACACCTCTGCTGCCTAACCAGTGTAAGAAAGATGTATATACTTACCTATTTTCAGGCTGCTCAGGTCTGGTCCTGTAATTTTCCCTGTGCCAGCCAGTGGCAGCTGCAGGGGAGAGGAGAGAGAGCTCAATGAGGGCTGATAATGACAGGTGACATCACCCATAGGCTTCTATGACCCAGCCGTTGTCGGTGCTCCCTTCTCTCCCCTGCAGCCACCACTGGCTGACACAGGGGTGCCAGATCTCATGACCGGACCAGCGCGGCCTGAAAATAGGTAAGCATATAAATCTTTCTTACACAGGTTAGTCAGCATAGGTGTTGGGAGGGGGAGGGGCATTTGTAAGTTTAAATTGGCTTGGTTGCCATTGATAGGTTGCCCAAATCCAGAATGTGGTGAGAAAAGCGCTGACCTGAGTCTTGTATATTGGTGATTCTGAAAGAGATAGTTTGGTTTGCCATTAGATGTAAGATATCATCTCAAATGGAATTGTTGAGGAAAAAACAATAAATAAAAATTCCCAGCTCACCTACCAGACAGCCTGCAACAAACCAAATGGACCCTGTCTAACAGTTAAAGTTAAAAACAAGGGGTTTCATTTGCACACATTTGCAAATATATGTGTAAGCTGCAGCTGAAGCTGCAGTGGCACCTTAGTGGTCTTCAGTCCTAATGCTATGATTTTGACAGTCTCCTGAGATAAAGTACATATATAATAATGGCTAGATTAAGGGCAGGTATGCCTGGAGGGAGCCCATCCCTCTCTAAAGGTATATAGGAATGCACTGGACACCCAGCAAAAGCACAATGGCAGTAAAGGTATCCAGTGCATCCCCTTACCAATTCAATTACTCATTTATTTGCTAATTTGTGCAAACGAGACCCCTTGTTTTTAACGTGAACGGTAAGAGTCAAATTGGTTTGTTGCAGGCTGGCTGGTAAGTGAGCTGGGAATTTTTGTTTGTTGTTTTTTGACATGTATCGCCCTTCCATGTGCTCCTTGCTGTAAAAGCCAGTTATAGGTTGGGGTGTTTGCTGTTTGTTTTTACTGTTGGTTGTTGTTGAAGGTATGATTTCCAGACATGAAGACACAGATGCAGCCCTTTGCTTGCATTTATTCCTTCCACTGACACCCAGCAATCAGGCACAATTCCTCCCACTGACACTCAATGATGGAATATTATTATTTCCACTGATCTAAATGATGGAACACTATTTCTCCCACTGATACCAACGATAGGGCAAGATTCAATCCATTGACACCGATGACAGGAAACTATTCCTTCCACTGACACTAATCAGGGTGGGCATTTTCTAGTCCCACTGTCAGTTAGTCTGGCCCCCCTATAGTCTTAAGGACCCCTGCTCTAGCATGATGAAAAGTCCTGCACAAATGTGGAACAATACCAAGCATCAGAAAATGTTTCAAGCTGCTTCTATAAAGCTATAATTGAATTTGCTTATATTGCATCTTTTCTGCCCTCTTTTGCCCCTCATCAACATGCTGATAACATTTTTTTAAAAAAAGTTTACGTTTCCATTACATACCTTGTTTTAGATCCATCAAAGTCATCACTGGGCCTCTGTGCTTCTATGCAATGCAGGAAAAACAAGGCTGGTGGGAGAGGCTGGTAGAGTGCTGCATAAATCTTCCTGAAAACATCACAGCCTCAGTACTTCTCTCAAGAGCCCTCAGCCACGAGGTAGGTGAATAGGTGGATGCCAGTATGGTAAAGTGGGCATTTCTATGCAGACTGATTATCAGTTATGCCCAAATGTAATGCTGAGATACTGTGGCAGGGCAGCCCTCCTGTGCGAAATCACGTACCTGTACGTGATTTTGTGTACGGGGTCCAGGGCGCGCAATGCTGGTGACCCGCTCCCACTGTGATTGGACACGGCGGGAGCCAATGAGCGGGTCCGGCGGATACGATGTGCGCTGGGACCCGCCGATCATTCTGAGGAGAGGCAGAACGGCGGTCTGCCTATGTGTGTTTCTGCTGAGCAGAAAAACACGGATCTCTGTCTTCCCCCAGTCAAAGCACTTCCCCCACAGTTAGAAAGCAGCCCTTACGGACACACTTAACCCTTTGATCACACTGATGTTAACCCCTACCCTGCCAGTGTCATTAGTACAGGGCCAGTGTATTTTTATAACACTGATCACTGTATTGGTGTTACTGATCCCCAAAAAGTGTCCGATTTGTCTGCCCCAATGTCGCAGTCCCGCTAAAAATCGCAGATTGTCACTATTAGTAGTAAAAAAATAAATAAATTCCATAAATATATTCCATAGTTTGCAGATGCCATAACTTTTGTGCAAACCAATCAATATACACTTATTGGGATTTTTTTTTTTACCAAAAATATGTAGCAGAATACATATTGGCCTAAATTGATGAATACATTTGATTTTTTACATTTTTTTGTTTGTTTATAGCGCATAGGTGATTAAATACCACCAAAAGAAAGCTATTTTGTGGGGAAAAAATGCATCAATTTTATTTGAGTACAGCGTTGCACGACCATGCAATTGTCAGTTAATGTGCTGAATTGGAAAAAATAGCCTGGTCATGAAGAGGGGTAAACCTTCCGGGGCTGAAGTTGTAAAGCAGCATTCCTGTGGCGTAAGAACTGGTTAAAGAGCACCAACCCTCTGTCACTAGTCAGTATCATCTATTTCCATCATGCTCCTGTTCCAAGGCTAGCAGAAAATCTTGTTTATTCCTTGCTAATAGGCGCCTCCTGTTTCAGATTTTCTGTGTGTTTAGATATATGTCTCTTCGCCTGCCAAGATTCCTAGGCAGATATATCCTTAAAAATGTAGACCATTTTCTCAACCAAATTCAAAGAAAACAAACGACAGGCCAAGGTCTGATATGAAATAGTTTGAAAATGAGAAAAAGCTGCCTAGGAACTCGGTTTACATTCAAATAAGTTTCTGTGGGACAGTGCGGTCTGCTGGGCACTGCGAAGACTTGAGACATAACAAGGGAGAGGCTGCCCTGCTCCTAGGTGTGTAAAGTTACAAGGGGGAAGCAACATTCAGCATGTTCTCCTCTATCATTACAATAAAAGCACATAGCTTGGATCAGAGAGCAAAGAGGAAACAGAAATAAAATATTAGGCTATCCTTTAGCACTTGGTACACACCTTGTTTACAGAAAGAAGGCCTGTACACATGTGTGTCTTGGCAATAGGATTTCAGTTGCAGATCTGAGATTATAAATCATAATTGCCAACAATTACATTTCCTGCTTTTCCAAAATATTTGGTAGGCAGTGTACAATATCACTCAGCAACCACATAGACTATGTACATATTACTGAAGCACCCTCCTAGATAGGTTCTAGAATGTAGTTAGTTTATATAGTGTGGCCTCCTGCTTAACATGAAATTGCTAGGTAAAACATAGTAGCTTGTTTGCTTAACGGGAAAGTTATAATTGCTTAGTGAAGGTATCCTGTGTGACTCACAGTGACAGAGTGGTGCTCCTAAGCATGCTGGGTGCTGGGAATTATATTTAGTGAACACATGGAATCTGGGTAGGGTTGCCACCTTTTCTTCAAGCCAAACCCAAACACTTTATTGGCCTGGGAAAACCTTTGGATGCCCCAAGGAGAGTAGTAATGCAGTGTGCATAGTGTGCCACAGCTAACATTGGGTCTGGCCAAATTGCTCTTGCTGACATTATTGCCCTGCCCCAGTGATGCCAAACCTGCCCCCGGACAGCTGCCCGCAGCTCCCGGAGGGCAACAGATATGTGTGACTATCTTGGTTGCTTGGGGAGCCCCAGCCCAGTCTGAATTATGTGTCTGCCTGAAATCCAGACACATGATTCAAAACCCGGACTGTCCAGGACAGGTGGCATCCCTAGATCTGGTTCTTCCTCCAGAGAGGAGAGGTCCAGTTGGGGAGGGGGCCTGTCGCCTCTACCCAGCAGTGGCTGCCATGGGCAACCTGAGGGCCTGAACAGTGAATGCTGAAACTCAAGGTTCTCCGGAGACCTGACTGAGGCAGGATGTCCATGTATCCTGTCTGATATCACGGAGGAAAGTGACCTGCAACCAGGGTCTTGTGAGTACAGACCCCCTAAAGGGATCCTCGAGTCTGATGTTGCTGAATCCCCCTTTGAGTGCTAGAAGTGCTGAGCTGCTGGGTGTAGGCTAAAGGGGATACCTGCTGGTGTCTTGAAGAGCTGGGCCCATTCTATTCCCTCTACCAATAAAGGGGCTTTGCTCCATTCTGTACAGTCTGTTACACAGTTCTACCGAGAAAGCTGTCCTCAATTGTGTATAATTCAATTAGAGTATCCCATTATACCCACTTCTCCTTTCCAAGTTCCTAAACTAAAATATAACAACAAAAAAACACTACAACCCCTAGACTGGTCATTGGAGTAATGAGTGTAAGTTGTGCACATGGCTGGGGAAAATACTGTGCGCCTGGCTGCAGGGCTAAAACAAGGGAAGACTCGGAAAAATACCAACGGCTCCTATGGGGGGTAGTGCTATATTACCATATACATAACTTAATAATAAAGACATCTGGACAAAATTAAGGTGTATCTAAAGCTCAAACTTTAAATTTTTTTATGATTATAACTTTTGTTACGTCTTTTCTTTGTGCTTGCTGTATCCCATTAGGGAGATTTCCCTTTCTGTCCCAGAAAAAACAGGGATGGGAGAGGAAGTTTCTCAAAATTGAGGAAGCATCCCTAGGTGTCCCTGTTAGAAGATTCTTCCTCCCCTACTGTTTCAGTGACAACTTTTCAAATGTAGATGATCCTTCATCCCCAGGAATAATAGGGGGAATCTCCCCAGCAGGGACAGAAACAAAAATACAAAAATCTAACTCTTCCCCACTCTATTCAAAACTATAAAAAAAAAATGGACTTGGACACACTTTAAATTATACTTAACCCCATGGTGCTTGCGTCTCCTGGCACTTTAAGGGGTTTCAGATGCCCAGAGGTGGGGCGGGGTTTATAAACATGTGACGGCCATGATTGGCTGTCATAGTGGTCACATGATTGGAAAGCTCCCAGTCGCAAGCGACCAGCTTTGTGTTAGCTGGCAGTAACTAATATTTATAGAATGAGCTGAGCTAATCCAAAGATTCAGGTACTGATAAAAATTACATAAAAAATGGCACAAATTATAAATTACAGTGTGAATAAATCCCTCGTCTTAAATGTGTCAATGTACAACATATGGGGTATACTCAAACATTTGGAAACATATATCCATAAACACAAGTGTGAATAAAAAGTCGTACACACTGACGCATGTTTCGTCTTCTGGTAGACGTTGTCGGCATCTACCCTTTGACAACGTCTACCAGAAGATGAAACGTGCGTCAGGAAGACGCGCTGACGTCACCGCCATCTGATTTTACCAGTGTCTAGCCAGCTGACTGTTTTATGCTGTTTTATGCTTTGTGTACGTCCAGACACATAAGTGTAAGACTTTTTATTCAATAAATTGAGGTGTTTACAATATCACACTATTGGAGCTTTCTATTCTATGGTGGATCTGAATGATGTTAACACACAGTACAGACATCAAGGTGGAGAGGAACCTCCCAAATCCCCAAGAGGAACCTGGCTGGGTGAAAAGCCAGGGCGCTTTTCTGGTTGTCTGGTGAGCACATACATTTGGTGATGGATTCCCACACAATTATCTGCTGTTTATGAGCACCGGGTGCCCCCCTCCTTTTCCCCCTATCATATAACGTGCAGACTTGTTTTCACAAACATTCATCAGCATTCAAGGGTTTATGTACTAAACTTAATTGGAGACTTACCCCCTTATCTATGTTTCAGCTCTACAACGGGTGGACTTGTTTTTATGAACATTTATTAGCATCATAGTGTGCAGGATCTTTGGTTTAATTGGGTATCCACATTCACACCTTTGGTTTATGGATATATGTGTCCATGGGTGTAGCTACAGAGGGTGCAGGGAGTGCAATTGCTACCCGACCCCTTTCTGAAGGGGACCCCTGTACGTAGGGCTGGTGCCAGCTTGAGCCAGCATAGGCAGCTGGGTGGGTTGTAGAATGAGCGCTCAAGTGGCTGGAGGATGGTGTGGGTAGCAACAGGCTGCTAATCTCACAATCCCACACCTCTCTTCAGCCGGCTCCTCCGGTCCCTCTCTCCTTCCCCATACAGCTCTGTTTGGTCCCCACTGGAGCAAATTGGATCATGCTTTATTGGAGTTTTTTTTTGCCTTCCCATGGAACAACTGTGGGTATAGGATTGTGTATAGGTTTTCTATTTGTGTGTGTTTTTTGTTTTGTATATGTTGGTTGAACTGGATGGACTAGTGTCTTTTGTCAACCAGATTAACTATGTAACTATGTAACGTGCTTTAGGTAGACGTTTCCTCTCGGCTCACAAAACCTGATATTTAACTGATGCTGTAAACTGGAGAAGCGTCTGATGCACCCAGAAATGTTGGTTGCTGATGATTCCCTGGCTTCTATTACTCTTCAATAGATCTAAAATTGAAGGCATAGAGGCACATTTACTAAAACTGGAGCAGACAGAATATGGAGCAGCTGTGCATATTAACCAGCTAATAATAATAACAAGCTTTTAATAATCAGCTTTTATCTTCAGCTTGTTCAGTTAAACTTTGAACATGAAAGCTAGACGCTCATTGGTTGGCCTACACAGCTTCTCTAGATTTTGTCTGCTCCAGTTTTAGTAAATTCCCCTCTTTGTCTGTGGGAAAGGTAGGCATTAATACTGATACTGTTTTGTGATACTATTTTAAGTTACAGGGCAATGGAAGTGACTGAGAACCTGTTCAAGCAGTTTCTTGAACAGTGCTTGGCTGATGGGAGACTATTAGCTCATCAGTTGTAGAGAGAAACAAATCTTGAGCTGAGCTTACTGGAAAATCCTGGCTCTCAGAAAACACAAGAATACTAAATGAAGGGCACCCATGCCCAATTACTGTTTGTTGGGAAAGCACTTAGGAGTTACTCATTGAATGTTGAACAAGGGCAATGCTGACAGGAAGAGATAGCAGACTGAAAGAGAGATCAGTCTGCTGCTTCTCCTCTCACTGTCCAGTCACAGGTTGGGGAGGGACATGACCTGTGTTACTTGCAAGAGAGAAAATTCAGGTCTTCTTCTGTAAAGCAGCTTGCATGCATCTTTAACATTATACAGCTTGTTAGCAGGCAAATCTTTATGTTTTATTAAACAATTTTATTGCTTTACAGTTGATGTCTTTAGTTAGATTTTTGTGTTATGTTTTTGCATGATTGTGATTGTGTATGCCCTGTTGGTACCGGTACTTCTTGGGAGGTAAGGGTGGGTTAACTCAGCTGGCCAGGTTTTCCCGGGCTTTTAGGGGAAGTACTGCCCTCTGCTGGGGCAAACACATAAAAAGGGAGGAAACCACCTCTCAGAGGCACCGTAGTTACAAGGTCTGGTTCGGTCCCAGGTCTCCCAAGCCAAGGATATGCTGCTAAGGATGAGATCCACTACTTTGCACCTAACCACCCCTTGTCGGAAACCAATCGGCATTCCAGAGGTGTAAACTCATGCCTGACCAAAGCACTCTAAGGACTTTCTCACTTTAATAAAGTATGGCTCCCATGACCTCATGAGGCAATCGGGAGCATCAGTGTACTAAGGGCCACTTAGAAGATCATATACAGGAGTATGTGTTTAAGACAAATTGTTGAACTGCTCGTTTGTTACTCTTAACAACTTCAGTAAAGAATGTTTATTGTTACTTAACCTGGCCTGGTGCATTCTGAACACATGAGGTCAGCCACTTGGCAGGGCTGCCGTTCAGAGAATGCTTTGCATTTTCTGATTGACTGCAAGGTGTTCTCTAATTGGGCAAAGTGGAGAGACAGTAGGGTTATGTCATGCTAGACCAATGTAGTTATGTATAAAATATCCATACCTGAAATTCATCTTTACTTTAAGGCCTCATACACACGGACGTTTTTTGACGCCGGCGTTTTCTGGCGTTTTTTGCAGCTCTCCATGTTAGTCAATGGCCCCATAAAAACGTCAGCGTTTTTGAGCTGTAGATGACGTCGGCGTTAGTGAGCTGAAACTAGAACCCACAGCCATCGCGTTCTGAGGCTGTAACGTTTTGGCATTTTTTGACGCCGACGCCACAATATGCCAACAAACGCCACCTATTATTATACCGGCGTTTTCCGGCGTTTTTTGGCGCCGGCGTTTTTAGGTTGAAAAATAGCAGAGGGATGATTTTTTTTTAAAAACGCCTATTGACGCCGACGCTCACTAACGCTCAAAAATGCCAATGCATAACGCCGAAAAACGCCGACTTTTTTTCCTTGACGTCAGGACCGACGTTTTGTTTATTTTTTTAAAAACGTCCGTGTGTATGAGGCCTAAAAGTGGTACCCATATAAAAACTGTATATTTATTCATTCTCTTGAAACATGTGCTTTAAGTTTCCTAAAATTGCAATAATGTTTTTATTCCACTGACCTAATTTCCTTTCCAAAACACCCATTCAGCACTGTATGCTAATTACCCAAATCACAAGATGTGTTGATGGTCAAATCTCTCTAATCTGTTTCTAATCTACTTCAAAGCAGCTCTTGTGTTTGGATCATGTTTTTTTTTTTTTTTTGATCATGCAATCAAGAACTCATTGCAGCATAGAAAAGATGATCAGGCATTTGTTTGAATCGATTATAATTGTTGAGTCTTCTGACCTGCAGTTTTCCTATAAACAGCCTCTACAAACTCACAAAAATCTATGACTTGCAGGGTTATCACACATCTATCTCTCTGCATGATAGTCCTATTTTGCAGATTGTTCTTTCTTCCTCTTTGCAGTAGCAGAGACATACTCTGCCTGATTGGACCAGTTAAGGTTGGATCACATGTCATAAGAACTGTCTGATCATGCCAAAAATCCACTAATTAAATCATTGTAAGGGAAGAATTGATTCGCTGGGCTGGCTTTTCCTGGCCAAACCTTATTGTTTTCCCTGAAGCATGAGGGATGTTTAAAACGTTCTCTTCCCTCTTCTATATGCTTAAACATGCATGCTCCTTGACGGGCATACGTGTTTGTGGATATGGAATAATAACCCCACCAGGATAAAGCACCTCAAAGGCTACTGATAGCGGTATAATTTTATATTTTTTGGAGGTCATTGTCTGCTGGTGTAGGGGAAGATTGTGAGGGAGTGTAGATGACAGGGCATACTCTGGGACGCTGGAGTGAGGGTGGGTACTCTGGGTGGGGGTGGCACTCAGGTGGGGTGGGGGGATCAAGGCAGGGGGGGGGGCTAAGGCTGGGGTTCAGATATTCTGATCCACACCCATTATTTGTGTGTCACTATAAATCATTACTTTTTTAGGGTTTTAAGGTAAAATTTGATTTTTTCTCATTGGAAATTATGAGAACCAAATCATCCCTGTTGAGTTCCCTCGTACCTTTAAAGGTCTTCAAGTAAAAATAATGTAATGTTTTGAGCCTTTTTTTGGGCAGTTAAGCAACACCATCAGCACCTTGGACAAAGAATGGAGGTGAGAAATGACAATGACACATTTTAAAAAGTATGCAAAACAATAGGAAAGAGCTTGATTTGCTAAGATCATTAAGATATTAGCAAATAATAATTAGCAACACCAGCACCCCCAACAACGTGGATCAATCAGAGACCAACAACAATGGAAAAGGTGATTCATTATAATATGTTTATTAAAAAAAAGTCCTAATGGTGTGTTACCAATTTGTACAGGGCCATGGAGTTCCAAATTTTAAAATAGAGAACAGAGGCCCAGAAATCTGGAAATACTCAAGGAAAAATATCTTAAGGTAAAATCTGTGTACAGTATATTTGTATATGACTATTTGTAAGAACTCCAAACTTAGAATCCCCAAAAAAAGACTTATACATTTGAAAATACACAAAAATATATTACCTGTAAATCCTATAAATCCAAGAAAAAAGGTCCACTGGCATGGTGCACTTCAGAGGAGGCTTATAGGGTCCAAAATATTTTGAAGACTGTTATGTGGCTGTAGAGGCAGTGGTCCCAATGGAGTTTGGGCTGAGGGCTACCTTCACCCTTATTTGACCTTATTTTGGCAAGCTGTCATTCTCAAGCCAAATATCATCAGAAACTTTTGCATCTAAACTCAATCAATTTGTCATTACTTGTATGGCCAGCATAGGAATCCAAATTAAATCCTGCTGTTGGGTAGTTCAAGTCTTGGTGGAGTTTGCTTTAATTTACCCAGGTTCTTAACTGTTCAGGGTGATAGTCAAAAATTACAGTTCTGTTGTGCTAATAACCACTTTTATGCTGACCTCTCAGTCTATCATTTGGCTGAAAAAAACTCCCTTGTGGCAAGAGTGGGTTTTTGTTTGTTTCAGAACTGCTTCTCAATACATACAAGTCTTCCGGAATGCAAAACTTTCTGGAACAGGTCATATACAGGTTAACTGCACGTGCAGTGGATTCTGAATGATCTTAGAAGCTTCTCAAACTGATATCAAAAGCATGCTGCATTTGCCCATCAAAGGCCATCAACAAGCCTTTACACAATAGAATCAGTAGGAATAAGAGAAATAAATTAAGTTAATGGCAGACTCATAGCTTTAACCACTTCAGCCCCGGAAGGATTTCACACTTTAGGACCAGAGCACTTTTTGCGATTCGGCACTGCGTCGCTTTAACTGACACGTCGTGCGACATTGTACCAAAACTAAATTTGCGTCCTTTTTTTCCCACAAATAGAGCTTTCTTTTGGTGGTATTTGATCACCTCTGCGTCATTTCTGATCGCCGCTATAAACAAAAGAAGAGCAACAATTTTGCAAAAAAAAAAACAAATTTCTTACTTTTTGCTAAAATACAAATCCAAAAAAAAAAATGTAAAAAAACATTTTTTTCCATCGGTTTTGGCCAATTTATATTCTTCCTCATATTTTTGGTAAAAAAAAGGCATTCGGCGCTTATTGATTGGTTTGCGCAAAAGTTGCCACGTTTACGGACGATGAGAATTCATTTCTGGGGTTTTTATTTATTTTTTTTTTTATTAGTAATGGCGGCGATCTGCGATTTTTAGTGGTACTGCGATATTGCAGCGGACATTTTGGACCATTTTGACACTTTTTTTAGGACCATTGGCATTTATACAGCGATCAGTGCTATAAAAATGCACTGATTACTGTGTAAATGCCATTGGCAGTGAAGGGGTTAACCTGGAGGGGGCGCTCTAAGGGTTAACTGTGTTCCCTGGGCGTGTTCTCACTGTATGGGGGCTGCCCTGGCTGGGGAAAGGGGATGATCATGGCTTCCATATAGAGGAAGCCTGTGATCACCGCCCTTCCCCCTTCAACAGAACAGAGATCCGTGTTTACATACACGGACCTCCATTCTTTCACTGCGGGGGGGCATCGCGGGTAGCCGGTGGCAATCGAGTCCGCCGCACCCGCTCCCTGGCCCCCCCCCAGACACAGTGTGCGCGCACTCACAGCCCTAGTTATCGCAGTGCGCCACTCTGTCGCCGTCAGACTGCGGTCGGCAAGTGGTTAAGGGGCTTCACAAATTTACATTTACTAATTACATCCTTATATCATGATTCTCATCTTATTTACAACTGTCATCATTGCTCACCATCTAGGGTTATAAGGGGCGCCCACAGATGTTAGCGAACACCCACCTCAACCAACAATATACAGTTTAATTAACCCCTTCGCGCCTATGGATAAAACAAATATTAATGCCTAAGCACAATTTTGAAACTTTGACATGTGTTAGTAAAACCGTACATATCATCACAACTACTTTGTGCATCCAGGTGGAATATACTTTGTTTTTTTCAGGGCAAATTGGTCCTTCATTTGGTAGTAAATGGTATTGGATACCTCCTGATTTTTTTTTTATTATCAAAGGAAAACTGGTCCAAAATAGTAAAAAAAATTGTATTGTTTTAAATTTAGCTGTATATTTCTTTTTACTACCATAACCTACCATGAAAGAACAACCCAAAATAAATTTTCTTGCTCCTGACAATCGCAGCGATACCACATGTGTGTTTTTTTGTTTTTTGTACCTGTAGTACAGCCCAGAAACAATAGTGCGCATTTTGCTTTTTTTTTTTTGTCCTACCTTAAACACACTAACACTAACTGACACTGTTACCAATTTCAAAAAAAGTATTTTTTAAAAAAACCTACCCAAAATATACTGACCCTGACCTTTGACCTTGACTTTTGGCCCAAACACTAACCGTGGCGCTGACGTAGATCCAACCTTGAGCTAGGTATTTTTTCTTTATTTTTTTAATTTCATTTATTTTGTTATTATTTATTAGTTAATTTTACACACACTTTTTTTCCTTTCTGTAAGGAGAGAGAAAGATACGATATATCTTTCCTCTCCATTCACAGAAAGAGAAACACAGGGGTGGGCTTCACAGTGACTGATCAATGTGTTAGCCAATCAGAGGCTACCACAGTGATCAGGTGACCCAGCAGCACAGTTAGTCTGGGGGTGGGGAGTGTAAGATGCATTAGCAGATTTAAATACACTCACAAATTGAAGCCAAACTCAGCTACTTTATAGGCAGCAGACTGAATTTAGCTTTCACATCTAAGATATGGTAAGCAGCAATATAATAAATGTTTGCTTTTGGGCTGAATACCACTTTGACTAAAAAAATAAAACAATATGCATTAAAGACATATTAGGGGTTATTTACTAGAACTGGAGAATCCAAAATCTGGTGAAATTCTGTATAGAAACCAATCAGCTTCCAGGTTTTAGTGCCAAAGCTTAATTGAACACGTTGAAATTAGAAGCTGATTGGCTAGCGTGCACAGCTGCACCAGATTCTATATGCACCAGTTTTAGTAAATCTACCCCATTATGTCTGATCTGCATTATAGTTACTTACCTGCCTGTCAGCACTGTACACTGAGCTGCACATGCACATTTCAGTGTGCAATTTCTGCATCTGCCGACATGAATGAACTCTCTCATATGCGTGGGAGTGACATCATGTTGCCTGACCAATCAAATATTAAAACCTGGACGAAGAGGAAGACCGTCCAAAAATGTAATTGGCTGGTGAGTGAGACACCGCATTGCTGTAGTGAACGGGAGTATAGTTGCACTTTAAGGTGTGTCATTGTAGTCTCATGTCCAGGTATAGGAGAAGGTCATCACTGAAGAAGGGCTGGAGTGACCCAAAAAATCCAGCAGCTTCATCAGGGGGAGTGCTACAAAAATATCCAAAAGTCTTGATAGGGGTGGTGGCCTCAGTCTGGAGAAGTGGACATACCTAGACAGGCTGTATTTGCATGCAGACCACCCTAGATAAAACCTGTATGTGCTGCTGATTGCTGATCCTCCATCATTGAAAGAAACAAAATCCAGTGAAATAAAGGATCAGGCCAGGGACAGTCAAGATGTGGAGGAAAGAGCTAGCTGATGCTGGACACACTCCAGCAGAGGCATAGCTTGAAGCTTGTGGGCCCCGATGCAAAAGTTGACCTGGGCCTCCCCCCACTACCACCCACCAATTCCACCGTGCGTGCAGATACGGAGGGGTGTGGAAGGCAAAGTGGAAGCCCAGTCCTGGAGCATGGCTGTGGGGCCCTAGACAGATCGGAGCTGGACTTGTGGAGATATGGTAACATGACAGGGAGGCTGCAGGGGCCCCCTGGAGCTAGGGGCGGGGTTGCGATTGTGACCCCTGCAACCCCTTATGCTACGCCCATGCCCTCCAGCTAGAAAATGAGACAGACTTGAGGCAGCTTCTAATACAAACCACTGTGAGAGGGCCACAGTGTGCAGTAATATCAGACTAAGCATTCTCACTAACAAAGAATTTGATAATACTTCATATTTATAATATAATGACTAACTAACTTAGTATCAATTTATCAGTATAAAATTTCAAATGTGTGTTTTTTTTTGTTGTCTGTGTCCCTTTGGAAGACACAACAGGAAGTGAGAGGGAATCTCTACAAAGGCAAAGCTGTCACTATTGGAAGATTTCCTTTTCTTTTATGTTTTGGTGACAACTTTTGGATTTTGGATTTCCTGTCACTTTCTCTCTCAATGTTAATGATCACCAGGAAAAATAGAGAGGGTGAATCTACCCAGAGGAGAATCGGACAGCAATAAAATCCTAGGAAGGAATAAAGTTCCGGATAGCCGCAATCCTTGAAATGCTCTTTATTATTTCTTAAGGTTCCATACAGTACAGAACAAAAGAAAATGCAAGCTAACGCGTTTCGCAACCCTTGATTACGGGTGCTTACTCATAGCTCAACAACAGTAAAGTGATGTATGGATTATATACTATAAGTGAGAAAAGTCCAAAAGACCATTGACCAATTGATACAAAGAAAAGTGATGAACCTCCAACGAGAACACAACTATGATCAAAGATAAACACTCCACATATAAGCGTTCGGTCTTCTCTTTACACTGGTATATGCAACTATTATGTCAACCAATTCAATACTAATCCTTATGCGATCTTGGATGACTGGGCTCTCTTTCAGCTCCATTTAAAACACTTCTCTATCTTATCTCACCCATCGGGGACTTTTTCTTCTCCTCATATCTTTTCTAGATGTCACACTGACAGGTGGTGACGGCAGAGTGCACTCCCAGTTTATACAGGAAACACTTCTCTATCTCACTTCACCCATCGCAAAGCCTTTTAGGGGACTTTTTCATCACTTATTCTCTTGACTTTTATCGGCAAAATGCAGAAAAATCTTTTAGAACATATAGAAAACAGGAGATCCATACCCCAACCTTTGCAGGGCACAAGTAATAGGGTATGCCGTAGACAGATAAGATTACTCACTCTTGGAATATGTGTAAGGTGTTGTGCTGTAGATCTTGAATATTTAGAGAATTGTGAATATCATAAAAGGATGAATAGCGGCCAACATATGCCTTGGTCAACTTCATGATTGTTCCTCTTGTGATGTATACAAATGCAACAATGTAACATCTAGTGATGCATAATTGTGTTGTTCACACTTTTTTGTTTTTTAATCATTTATTATCTACACATGTCCATTTGATATGTCATGCTAGTTAAACTGCTATAGTGTCGGTACATAAGTAACTTAAAAATGTTGGATGCGCATATTTGTGAGAGCTCCTTGCCTGATTGTATTCAATAATAAATGGGCAAGTTCTATACAACTTTTAATTCCAACTTTTAAATATGTTTTTCAGACCTCCCATGGCTCAGGTGACACAGATCTTTTTTTTGGGCTAATTCCGGCAGAGGGAAGAAAAAGAGTTAATTTCACTCCAACCACCCATAATTGTTCATCTGGAGGACATTGATTGGACCATCATCATGAGGGCAGCCCTCGGTCAGAGTTGACCCATTGGAGTCTTAGTGCACACCTGTTCTCATTGGAGGGTCATCACTTTTCTTTGTATCAATTGGTCAATGGTCTTTTGGACTTTTCTCATTTATAGTATATAATGCATACATCACTTTACTGTTGTTGAGCTATGAGTAAGCACCCGCAAGCAAGGGTTTCGAAATGCGTTAGCTTGCATTTTCTATTGTTCTGTACTGTATGAAACCTTAAGAAATAATAAAGAGTATTTCGAGGAGTGCGGCTATTTATTCATTTCTAGCAACTTTGGCATATCCAGTCCGCACCCATGGGACATTAACAAAGGCTACAAGGTAACGGCAGTGGTTGAATTTTGGGGGCATCGCTGAGCGGCTTCACCTATCGTAAGCAATAAAATCCTGACACGGGTTTGAATTCTTTCCTTCTCTAATTTTTGCAATATATACAGTATACTTTAACTAACTGAATGAAAACAAATAAACAGGAATTAATAAACCCAACTATACTATATTACTTGACTGCAGCTGGACATTGTACTGAGTGGTACTTGCATTTTGGACTGTAATTGTTCAGGGACTTACAGTATGCCCAGAACAGTGTTCAGCCGCTGCATATTTCAGCCTGACACACATTTTGGCAAACTGCTGGCAGCAGGGTTGGATACTGCACCTGTGCCTCCCAGGACACAAAAACTATGGAAATGGAAACACAGGTGCTAAACACCCATTGTGCATGTAGCCTAGTGCTGAACTCTAATTATAATCTTATTTGCATATTTGCTTTGGTCCAGCTTGGACCATTGTAAAGATTGCATATCTCATGCCTGAGAGACTACTGTGGAAGCTGATCACAGTAGAAGTTGGTGCTACTACAGTGATTGACATGTTCTTCAAAGTCCTGTGCTGAGCAGCTACCCTACCGTCACTCAGCAACGCCCCCATTCGCAGAACTTCTTGTATTTTTAAAAAACTATATAAGACATTCTCTAATTGAACAAGGCGGAGATTGGGATGTCACTGTCCCTCCACTCCACCTCATCCAATTAAAAAGGCCTTGTTTTCATTGAACAATTACAAGGCATTGTGTAAATGGCGCTTGTACTGAGTGAGCAACCTTCTGTGGTCTGATGCTGTAAGGCAGCCAGTTGGCACAGGGCACAGAAGATTGTGGTGATCAGGCACTGCTGTGGAAGCCTACAATCACTGCAGTAGTCAGCAATATTACAGCAAATACATATAGTAAAAAAATAGAGCCATGTTACTCAGAAAAACATTGTGACAACATAAAAAAATTAAAATTGTGACATAATCCCTATGTGAATAGTTTATCTTATCAAGAAATAGCCAATAAATCACAAAATAAAAAGTGGAAAAAAAGTCCAAAATTGAATAAAGTGTTCATCCAAATTCTTAAAGTGTCTCTCCCGAGTATTAATATCCACCACCACAGAGAAAAAGTGCAACCTCCACCGTAAAAAATGCTCCCTTACCAGCAGATGTAGACCTCCTATTACAGGAGGTCAAAATCGCATGTGGCTAATACTCAGCCAGGGCCTTTATTCGATGAAGAGGATGTCCCAATGGCACCTCTCACCAACTCTGTGTTCCATAAACCAAGACACGGTTATACTTGCATTATAGACTGGATCCAGAACCCTCCACAGGACTTGTAATGACGAGTTCTTCCCTCTGAGTATTAACACTCTGTGGAACCTAAGGGGTTAATCCTTTGCATCGTGTAAAAAGGCTGCTTGATCCTGTTTGCACAGATCCTCTTCTTCTTCCACTGACTCCAAAACCAAGCCACACTTTTTTGGAGCAATACATTGTTGGCCAAACTATTGTAAAAAAATGAATACTACAACGATTGCAGGCTTCCTCAGCAGTGCCTTAAGTAAGCTATACATGGTAGAGCTGCACGATTAATCGATTCAACTACCCACACAATCTTAATCCAGCATTTCCATGATTCATGTAGAAAGTGCAGAGCCATTCCCTGCTCACAGCTGTCAAAAAAAAAAAACAGCTGGCAATGTTTATCAACAACATTGCTCAGTGCTGAAAGAGAGATAAAAATAAACTTTGCATCTTATCTGTCCTTCCGTTTATTCATTAACAGATCAAAAGGATGAACTTCAGCCTGTAAATGAAGTCAGTTTAAAGCAGCCTTGTCAAGTAAAAAAATAAAAATTTTTTGTTTTATATTAAATTGTTCCTCTGTTTATCCCCTCATTAACCCTTAATTTACTTTAAGCAGCCTTATTAACTCCTTATTTTCCTTCTCCGTTTAATTATTGTTTTCCTACAGATATTTTTTTATTTACTTCTATTTTATAAACTATTAATAGTGAAAACTTTTTTTATTGTTTGCGTTGTTCATTAATATTTTTACACCTTTAACATATATTTACACTTTTCACATTGAAAAAAAGCACAAAATTAAAAAAAAAATATTTCATTTGTAAAATAACTTTTCAATGCTTTGTACCATTGCTAACAGCTGAAGTGTAAACAAAAAAAGTTGCAGTAGGTATCAGTAATTGGTATCGGCTAATACTAAAAAAAAAGACCGTAATATAACCTATTGGTCATTTTTTTATTTCTTTACACATTTCATTATTTTTCATTACATTTCTTTGCAATTGATTGAAGCAAGGAGTGTTATGTCTTATTTTATTGCCATCCTGTTTGATAATCTAATGTTCAGAGGTTGTAAATCTCTCAAATAAAAAAGTTCTCAGAATCGTGAGAGAATCGTGATCTTTATTCTAAGCAAGAAAATTGTGAATTTCATTTTATCCAGAATCGTGCAGCTCTAAATATGGGTTAAACAAAATAAAATGAATTGATTCTCCCATTCACAAATTGTTTGTGGATGGGGAATCTTTCCTACGGAGCTATTGAATTCTGACTGCGGGGAGACTTCCCCTTCATCAGAATACATTCATCAGCGCTGCTGGCTGTAGCTTGCGGTACTGATCGAGCACACGTTTTCCAATATGCTGGTTGTACAGAAGTAAATCGAGAGATTGAATTCTGTACAACCAGCCTGCTCATAGATGGATCAAAATTTGGTATGACACATGCAATCTTTACATTGGTGCAGCTTGGGCCATTGTAACTATGCAATTAAGGCCCTGGCTGTATCTGACTTTGCTATGTTTCAGTCACAGTGTCAGAAAAATGTCAAACCTATTTACTTATATACGTGTTCCAGTTCAAAGACTCAGGCACTATTAAATGACAGCCAGGAAACTAGCATTCTCAAAAGAGTTCAGTGTTAGCAGCTTCCAATAATCTCTCATGACAGTTTCCCTTTAAAGATCATAATGCCAACCAAGGTAAAATTTTGCCACAGCCGTTGGCTTACTTTTTCTTTGAGTCAAAAAGTTACACTATGTAAAATGGTAGATGCAGTTAGCCATGCAATTCTAATTTTAAAAGGGAAAACAACTGTGCTTCTAAATCTTTGAAAAATAAAAAACATAAGACAAGTGTAAAATTCAACAGTGATTATATAAGCTGCAATACTACTGTGTGATATAGGCACAGTAAGGCATAATCATAAAACAGAGGTTCTGTGATAATTGACAATTATTGTGTAAAAAAGAAAAAGAAACTTAGTGAAAAAATATATGACATATACTATATAAGGAGAGTTCAAGCATAAAATCCTAAGGGATACTGCAAAGATTAATTGTTAGAATAAAGTCCTCCTCATATATGGCCCCGGTTGGGAAACATGCAGTCACCATCTGTCACCATGTGCAAAAGTCCACAGAAGACATCGCCACCTTGGAATGGTAAAATTGCCTTCTTACCAACTAAAATGGACCTTTGCTTGAGAAAGGTCAACAGTGCTTTTGGCTATATACCCAGCAAGGGCCTCTCAGAGATGTTCCTGCGGGGTTCCTTTGTGCCAAAGTAGGGATCATCTGACCATAATCTCCATGTTATCATACCCAAAACAGAAGTTGCTCCACATAGTGTAAAATCTTAATGGTAATTTATTAAAAAATAGAATCGCACTTACATTAATATAGACAAAACACGCTAAAACAAGCTCGCCGGCCAGCGTAGAGTAGAGCAACCCACACTTTTGGGAACTGGGGTACACAATGGCGTTGGCACGTTGCTCCAATGCAGTTCTAATGAATGTGTTTTTTTCAACGCGGTTAAAAATTCAAAGCCGCCCCCCCCCCCCCACTCTACTAAAAATGTGCTTTTGTTTTTATCTGTGTTACTTTTAGAGAGATAATTCATCACTTCCTTTCCTGGAAGTTAGTAGTAGGGACAGGAGGAGGAGAATATAATAAAAAAAAAACAAATAGAGTCTCTAACTACTCTTTCCAAAACAAACTAAAAATTTTAGAGTGATCTTGTCACTACAGCGGCCCTGTAAAAGAAGACTCTCTATACTAGCCTTTCTAGAAATGTCAAATATTTCACATGCCGTTCCAGACGAGATCCAGCTTCACACTCCACAATGACATCTCATTGTACCATTGTACCAGCAACCGGAATGCCGCGCACCAAGATGCAAATTAATATTCTTCTTTTATTAAAATAGCCAGTGGGAGCAAGTTATATTCTGACATGTTTCATGTTAGGCACAGCATTTTCTCAAAGAAATGAGGAAGCACTGTGCCTAGTGGGAAACGTGTCAGAATAGAACTTGTTCCTGGTGGCTATTTCAATAAAGGAAGAATATTATTTTGCATCTCGGTGTGCAGCATTGAGCTATGACTAAGCACCAATGAGGGGGTGAAACGCGTCAGTTGCTCCCAGTACCTGTACTTCTGCTTGTATGGATTTTAATTTTTTGATATAATAAAGGCGTTCCATTGGAGTGCAGCCGTCCAATTTCTTCTTGTCCATGATTGTGCAGCATTACTGTTGTATACATATGTGTACAATAAACCTTTCTGGAAATCCAAGTTTTGGAAACAACACCACTTGACCACTTTCCAGTGCTGCAAGTATTCAACTGGTCAGATAGATCATTGCCCAGTGCTATGGTACTTTACACAGGCTTATAGGTCCTGATGGACAAGCCAGTAGAAGAAACAATTATGTGCAGCAGGAGGAGCAGGTATTGAAACACTTGAAATATTAAATGCCCACAGTGGCCAAGGACCCCTGAAGCAGTAGCATTTCAAGACACAGGCTGTCAGAAAGGTAAGTATAAAGCCTGTTCTTTTACAGAGCTGGTGTGGTTTGGTAACAGGATCACTTTAAAGAGCAATTCCAACCACCAAATACAATGATTTATTGACCTGTTTTTGCTATGAAGGAAACATTGCCACTATGCTGATATCAGAAGCATGTGAGTTATCTATCAATTACTACTTCCAGGAGACTGCTATGGAACCAGATCAATGGGGTGAAATTTAGTTTTTCCTTTTTCAATGGCAAAATAATATGTTTGTCTGAAGTGCACTTTTGCAGATGTATTCTTAGTCTTACCTGGTGTTGTCGCTGTATATTATTATATAGTGCTCTTCTGGTTCAACCAAAATGGCATGCAGATGCTGTTGAAAAAAAACACACACAATGAGATTCACATTAGCAAACTATTGGATAATGTATATTCATAGTACATAGCATAGGGAACACAAAGTTCCTTGGTACAATTGCTCAGAGGGTCATCTATAGAGTTGAGCGAACCTGAACTGTAAAGTTCGGGTCCGTACCAAACTTTGGGGTGTCCGTGACCCAGGCCCGAACCCGGACATTTGAAAAAAGTTCGGGTTCTGGGTTCGGGTATTTGATCACGCATGTTGAATAGCTGCAGGGCAGCCAATCAACAAGCGTTTCACTGGTTTGCCCTTAGAAGCCATCACAGCCATGCCTACTAATGGTATGGCTGTGATTGGCCAGTGCATCATGTGAACCAGGCTCTTTATAAGCTGGAGTCACTTAGTGCTGCATGTCACATGCTCTCTGGCTTGTGTAGAGAGAGGATGCTGCCGACGCTGTGAGGGACAGATTGCAGATATAATAACATCTCATCGATCTGATTGTGGACTAGGTAGAGATTACTATGACTACTGCTTTGAGGGACAGATTGCAGATCTCATCCTGCATTACAGAACGATCTGATTGTGGACTAGGTAGAGATTACTACTACTACTGCTTTGAGGGACAGATTGCAGATCCCATCCTGCATTACAGAACGATCTGATTGTGGACTAGGTAGAGATTACTACTACTACTGCTTTGAGGGACAGATTGAAGATCTCATCCTGCATTACAGAACGATCTGATTGTGGACTAGGTAGAGATTACTACTACTACTGCTTTGAGGGACAGACTGCAGATCTCATCCTGCATTACAGAACAATCTGATTGTGGACTAGGTAGAGATTACTACTACTACTGCTTTTAGGGACAGATTGCAGATCTAATAACATCTCATCCTGCATTACAGAACGATCTGACTGGACTAGGTAGAGTCTACTGCTTAGAGGGACAGATTATTGTTCTAAAATCATCTCCTAGTTCTATAGGGTCAGGTTCCTGCTGTTGCTGTAAGGGACAGATTATTGTTCTAAAATCATCGCCTACTCCTATAGGGTCAGGTTCCTGCTGTTGCTGTAAGGGACATATTATTGTTCTAAAATCATCGCCTACTCCTATAGGGTCAGGTTCCCGCTGTTGTTGTAAGGGACAGATTATTGTTCTAAAATCATCACCTACACTGCCACGGTCATGGCCTAGTCCACCTCTAGGCTCCTACTCCACATCCACACCCCCTTCCCATTTTTTTTTTTTTTTTAAGTTATTTTCCCTATCCCCATTTTTTGTAGGGCACTTGTCCTACTCTTACCCCCATTTTACTTCCTTTTGCAGCCCTCTAGCACTTGCCAGGACTTTTTTACAGCCATTTTGGGGCCGAAAAGTTCGGGTCCTCATTGACTTCAATGGGGTTCGGGGTCCGGGGTAAAGTTCGGGTCAAGTTCGGTACCGAACCTGGACTTTTTTGCGAAGTTTGGCCAAACCCGCCGAACCCGAACATCCAGGTGTCCGCTCAACTCTAGTCATCTACAACATGCTGAACCACATTCTACCTGTGATTAATCCCATGTATCAACTGTGGCCAATGTGCTAACTCCTGAGTGGTTACAAGTGCTCCATAAGCTGGCTGCACCTGCCACAGGAGGACTCACATCACTGTATACCCTTTACACTGGACACCACACCTCCCTCACAGATCAGCTTGGTATATTCAGTGACTAGCTGCAAACTACTAACAGAACTTCCTCTTTTAAAGCAATGCTGTATCTACAAGCCTACTCCTGCCCACTACACACTTCTGTACCAAGCTATGCATGATCAAGTAGTAAGTATAAGTGACCTGGAATCTGCTGTGGCCAAAGCACTGAGTAACAAGGTGGAGAGAAACAGACTGAAAATAACAGCATATGGCAGAAGGTGGTATAAACAGCATGGGGCTAAATGTGGTGTGGGCAGAAGGAGGTGTGGATAGATGTAGTAGAAAAAATAGATTTAAGATGGAGAGGCCACTGCAGGTGGAAGATAGAGTAAGCCACACGTGCTGAAGATGGAATGGTTGGAAGCTCAAGCAGACAGCGCAGGCAGAAAAAGTAGTTGACAAAGTTAGTAGAAGACGAAACAGGTGGAAACAGATGGTAGAAGACAGAGTAGGGTGGGTGCAAGATGGGTAAAATGAATGAGGCATGTGAGGTATGAGTGGGAAAAATTTAAGAACTGCTCCTTTGAATAGTGTGCAGTAACACTGGAAATCTAAAGTATATTTAGTGAAATAGTATATAATTATTGTTAGTACATAAAAGTAGACAGATATGCATAAACAGTGAAAATCATTGGAGGTACCAATGTTGTTAAAAGTACAGGAAGGAGCTCTAGCTTGGACCTTCATGGGCTATTGATGAAATCAGAGTTCATTCTCTTTCCTACTTTCTTGCATTTTTCAAGGTTTCCCATGGTACCTACTCCAAACTTATGTTCCTACTGCTTGTTTCATAGGCAGAGAGTAAATACATTTCTTTTTTTTCAAATTCTTTATTTAGTTGTCAAAGAAACACAACAAAACAATACAAAAATTAGACCCAGTCACTTCCAGTGCTCAGCAGTCATTGGGCCAGCTGACAAAAAACACATTAATAAGTGTATTTAAACATTATCAAAAGTACAGATCACAGGATGATCAAGAATATCAAGTGCCAAAATCAAAGACATTTTTGTATATTATATAAGAGACCGAAGAATCGGTAATATAGACCATACAGGAGTGCAATGTGCACATTAAAGATACAAAGAGAAAATGGAAATGTGTAGGCGAAGGTGGGGGGGGGATTGAGGGCATAAAGGCAAGAAAGGTGGGTACGGAGTGTAAGATGAAGGGGGAGAAGGTGGCAAAACAGTGGGGGAACCAAATGATGAGGTGTACTCCCTCTCGAAGAGTTTACCCAAAAGGGTTCACAGCACCATGCCGTCAGTCCACCTGAAGAACTGTTAAGCTTAGGAGGCAAGCAGGGTCTGGTCCCTATAAAAGAAGTAGGGAGTCCAAATCTTCCAATACTTGTCCTCCTATTCCTTCAAGGTCATGGTGAAATTTCCCATAACTTGGATGTCTGCAATTCTCCCCCTCCAGTGAGCTACTGTAGGGGGGCTGGTACTTTTCCACAACTCCGGAATACTGGTCTTAGCTGCTGTAAGTAAATACCTGAGTAGTGAGTTCTTAAACTTCTTGTCAGATAATGGAGTTTTGTTTTAACAGATACGCAGCTGCATTCTTACTAAGGGAAACTCCCGTCAGGATCTTAAAATGTAGATTCTACTTCCCCCACAGATTCCCCACAGTACCAGCAAGAATCCAGGACCTGAGAGTAGATGCTATGCAATTTGCCCGGAGTTATGTACACCGCATGAGAAGCGTGTAGCCTCCCTCCTGGTATCTGCTTGCCAAAGAGGTTTTGTGGGAGAAATGAATAATTCTGTCTTTCTGAGGCTAGGAGAATGTAATTCTAAGGTCCCTTTCCCATTTCTGTATAAAGGTTAATTCTTGCATATCTACCTAATCCATCAGTAGTGCATAGAAGTAGGATAGAGAGTGAGGGAGCTGATTCCCATCTAAGCAAATCTGATCGAACGGAGTTGGTTGACTTAACCGTTTATAGTCTGCCAGTAGAGATTGAAGATATGTGGTCATTTGAGCCCAACGGAGAAAGTCCAGTTCCGCTTGGAGACTCAATATCCCGACTGGACATAAGCCAACTGAGAAATGAAAGAGTCTGGAGAGGTTCTGCCTCAAAAGTGATATAACAGTAATTAGAGGACTCGGATGTGGAGAGAGAGTAGACATCCTAAGGAGAAGCTTGGCGACCCGCAGAGTTGCATCTATCATGGGGTGTTGGGTGATCGCCATAGGGAAAGCATGTGAAGTGGTCCACGGTAGTCCTGCTAGAACTGGGTCAACTGTTGTCTGTTCTAGGTCTACCCAAAGTTTGGGCTTGGGAGACACACTATTCCATTATTCTAGTCAAATGAGAAGCTTCGTGGTATCTCACAGGATCTGGGAAACCCATACCACCCCTGTCTTTGGGAAGGGATAATATGGATCTACGAGGTCTGGGGGTTTGCCTGCCCATATGAAACGTGTAAATCTCACCTGTAAGTCATCCAGAAACCTTTGTGGGAGTCTAATAGGCAGTATTTGAAATAAGTAGACAAGGCACAGCATTACATTCATTTTTAAGACAGTAGATCGACCAAACCATGTGAAAGTTTTTTTATCCCACCGCTGCAGGTCCAATTTAAGCTTGCAAAGAGGGGGCGAAAAATTGAGTTCAAATATCCTGCGAAGGTTGCAGAGAATATTTGTTCCCAGATAGTGAATGTGGTAGTCTGTCCATTTGAAATTGAATGACTGGCTCAGCTGGCATTGGGTCAGGGGGGATAACTCCACACCCATGGTTTATGAGTTATTATAATTAATTTTATAATTGGATAGTTGTCCATCTCTGCTTAATTCTGATAGAAAGGATGGAAGAGATATAGCTGGAGAAGTGATGAAGAAAATTAAATTGTCCATGTACATGGCCAATTTATGTTCATGGGTCTTGGTCCCGATACCCTTAATTTCTGGGTGGGCTCTGATAGTTAAATACTTTTACTAATAACTTTTGAAAAACGTTGTCTTATAATTACAAATGTACAGTACTAGATACAGTGGGATGAGTTATTAAACCTATTAGGTTTATAATTGTTGTAATATAAAATCAGATTCCTATGTTATTTCTCAAGTGCAGAGCTGAGCATTAAAAATGCAAAGAAAGATCCTTATTGGTTGCTCATTCGTTTAGATTTCATAGTCAACACCTTTTTCGGACAGAAAAAAAGATACTATTGTATGAATAGTACTGTATTAGCGTCAATCAGACTTTATGCCTTGTTCAGTAGACTTTCAATTTTAAATGCTAACTCCTAACTGCAGTAACTTAGAGCAACTCATCACAATTCACTCTTCTGAAGTTAGTCCCATTCAAGATGGATTTTTAATTGGTTGCTAAGGAATACTGCACTTGGGAATTTTCCCTTTAGAATAGGAATTCTTTATTGAACAAAGGTTTGTATGCAATAAAAATATCTTGAATATGTTTAAATAAATGTTGTCTGCACATTCTATACCATTTGGATTTCACAGTTGAATGCATTGTGTTTTCATATGCCGTAACACTCCTTTTTGTTAATTGGTTTTGGGAATGACCTCAAAGACAAAGCAAAAAAATAAGGAAATGCGTTCAAAGTCACTGATGTGTCCGGGAGAGACCACAACATAAAACTAAGTAGGACTGGAAAATTCTGGAATTTCAATCAGCATGTTAACAGGAAAAAAAATCTAGGTCTTTGCTTCTCACCCCCTCCTCGGCTCGTGGAAAGATGCTTCACTTGCCAAAACCTATACCGTGTACTTTTGAAATGTGTTTTTTTTTTTAAGGGGAAAAAAATTCCTTCCAGAGGAAAAAGTGATTTTTTTTTCTTGTTAAGAACAGAGACATGGGAATGAGACAGAGTTCAGAAATGCTTTTGTAAATAATTTCTTATAGAACTTTTTAACAGAAAGAAAAAAAAAATATTCAAACTTTATCAAAAAAAGCTTGTTGACATTACATAGTATCAGTAGGCTTTCAGAGAACAATAAAGAAATGTAGGTTGTGTAATGCACTTACTAGATTGTTGCTGGACTTATTCTCTCACAAGGTAAAATGTAATACATTCTTGTTGGTTGCATGTATTATAAAGGGCCACTTAACCTACATCATTTCCCTCACAGAGAAGTTATTCATACGTGGCAAAGTCATAAAATAAGTAATTGGGCCATTAAAGCCTTGGCCCAAATTGCACCTACTTCACTAGCCCCCACTTCCTTCAGGGTCCACAAAATGGAATACACCCATTAAAAATGGGACATTTGGGAGGTATTATTATTTAAAGACGTCTATTCACATAGACTTTTCCAAATCCTGACAGATTGATGACAGTATTTCACACTGCACATTTGATTGTCAGATGTGACGTGATGTGAGTATATGTTATCATTTATTTTATGGTATAACCAGAGATTGAGCAAATGATTTATGATTTTGAAAAAAATGTGGCATATTTACAAATCTCATTTTTTTCATCAAAAATTAGTGACTGAACATATAAATGAATATCTGATCATGTAATTATTTCTGATTTTGTGAGATTCACTGGAAGTTTCTAGAGCTGTTTCATCTGCAAATCAGTTCTTTCATCATACATTTTTTTTTTAAAATGAAGGGTGACTAACTTTAATATGCTAGACTGGAGATAAATATATCTCAATACAACTACAACCTTATTTTAGCTATGATAAGCAACGTTTTCCAAAGACATTGGTTTACCTTATTTAAAGTGTTACTGTATGTAAATGAATTTGTATTTTAGACTAAAACCCTAATTCCAGCCAATTTATTTTTTTTCTGTCAGGTATGCATTTCTCTCTGTGACCCCACTGGGTAGATCATTCCTCACTTCTTGGCCTTTAATATAAGAAATAATATAATAATATACGAAATGTGACTATTGAGTAGACATGAAGGAGGCACAGACAGCTGTAATGATGTTGTAGGAATTCTAAACCTTCCCCACTCTATTTAAAATATGTTTTAGTTTTTGTGTGTTCCCATTTGGTATAGTTTGCCAACAGGGAGATCAGATGGCAAGAACCATTTGTTATAAATTGCCTGGTTGCCTTTTTTGTTTTTGTTTGCTGGATATGGCATGTGGACAGATTGGAGCCTTCAGTTGCCATTATGTGGTGATGGGCTTCTGGTATGTCCCTGTGCCTTTATGGAAAATAATAGACCCAAATGAGTTATTTAAAGTGAAATGAAACCCATAGTTAGGCTTTAAAAGCAAACCTTTTTAAAGTACTTTCGGAAAACATGCGGCAAGTCATCAACGAGCATTTTCATTCTTGAATTTATTAGTGTATGGTCAGCTTTAGGGTCCACACTACATGGGGGGGGGGGGAGCTTGATGAGGCAGTGTGAATGCCATATATTTCTAGGAACAAAGTGTGAATTTATAATGGTAGATCAACTATACCAGTGTTGTCAAAGGGCTCTAAATGCCACTTTTCTTGCATTTGAAACTGAAAATGTAAAAAAAAAAAAAAAAAAAATTAACTGGAAGTCCAATTTAAATCCTGTTTTTAACACAATTTTTTAGAGGGTGTAATTTCTTTTTTCTATTGTTGGCTAACTGATAAGTGTGCTAGGTAACTTTTGTATTGTTTATTCTGATATAAACTGTTTTATTATTTTGGATGCAAATTCATGGCCCATAAACCTAGATTAGGACTGTTCCATGTTTAGGTTAAACAAACCACAATGAAGATACAGCTTTATTCGCCTACCACTTGGCATTTGGATCATCTACTGTATGGCAGTGCTACACAGTAACAACAATCCAGTTTAAAAATCATGGTTAAAAGATCCAGGGAAGAATGAGCTTAGTGCAAAAAAATGTATATTACAAGTGAGTGAGGTCAAGTCAAGAACTGGCCAAATTACATCCCCATCCTGCTGGAATTATTGCATCTCTAAGTAATGTTTAAAGTAAAACTCCACTGTTTATGAAGACCTAAGCAAATGTAAAATTCACTGGCAATATAATACCAAAATTTAATTAAAAACAGCTTTGGAAAAAACATTTATATTACTTGCCATAAAGGCATTCATTGAGTCAAATCTTTACTCAATTGCAGAGTTAGGTGCTACTTGATTCTTCAACATTCAACACTTCCAGGTGTGTTGGAATCCTGTGTCTGGACTAATGTGTCCCTACAGCTCTGAAGAGATACACTACTGATGTATCAGCTGTAGAGGTTGGAGATCAACAGCATGCAGTGGGATGAGACAGGCATCCAATACACTCATCAGACACTGACGATTTTAGCAGTGCCTCTAACAGATAGAAATGAAGGTTTGATTTAAGTGATCATATTCAATTAGTAGTGCATCCTTTAATGGCAGACATTTTTTTGTTGCAGTAAAAAAAACACAAAATTGTTTGTGTTCTAGAATGAGGAGTTGCTAGATTACTTTGGTGAATGAGAGCCACCACTGACGGGGTCCCTGTTACAGTGCCCCCGGCAGAAGACATGGATTCATCCAAGGCAAAGAATCTAAGTAGCAGTTGGTCTTCACAGAGCTTCTAATGGTGGAGATGGGCTGGAAACTCAAGTTGTTTGTGCCTATTTTTCTGCAAACTGACACCAGGTCATTGCCCTCTGGTTTGCCCTCCCAAGAGGGTGGATAGAATAGAGAGGCAAAGGTGTGGAAGCTGTCCATGGGGCTGCAGATGTGAGGGTATCAGATCCAGGCCGGAGTCCAGACAAGTGGCAGACGAAAAACAGTAGTCAGGTCCAAGAAGAGGTCTAGACAGGCAGCAAGCAAGAGAGTAGTCAGGTCATTCTAGGACAGCAACAAACAGGCAACTTGCAATCAAGTATTAGATCCCTTTAGCTGGTGATACGAAACAGCACTAGTAATTTCATAGGCTTGCTCCTAAAGCCAAAAAGAAAAGAATCAGCAAAAGGGACACTAATTACCTTTAGCGTGTAATGTACCACAGCTACTATGAATGAAAAGTGATTTATGAATGGAGACAGCAGACTTTTCAGTCATCCACCTGTCCTCTATTCATAAAAGATGTAGTAGTACTGGCTTCTATGGATGGAGGAGATGGATGGCAAGGGTGGGCATAATCAGTCAGTATAAAGGTGAATAATGTTCCTTGTGCTTATTATTTTTTTTTAGTAAACTTAAGCTTTAACCACTTGACCACTGGGTACTTAAACCCCCTTCCAAACCAGACCAATTTTCAGCTTTCAGTGCTCTCACATTTTGAAGGACAATTACTCAGTCATACTACACTGTACCCATATGAAATTTTCGTCCTTTTTTCACACAAATAGAGCTTTCTTTTGGTGGTATTTAATCACCATTGGGGTGTTTATTTTTTGAGCAATAAATGGAAAAATACCGAAAATTTTGTAAAAAAATGCATTTTTCTTTATTTCTGTTATAACATTTTGCAAATTAGTAATTTTTCTTCATAGATTTTGGCCAACATTTATACTGCTATATGTCTTTGGTAAAAATAACCCAAATTAGTGTATATTATTTGGTTTTTGTGAAAGTTATAGAGTCTACAATCTATGGTGCCAATCACTGAAAATTGATCACACCTGATGCACTGACGGCCTATCTCATTTCTTGAGGCCCTAACAAGACAGAAAAGTACAAATACCCCCCAAATGACCCCTTTTTGGAAAGTAGACAGTCCAACGTATTTAGTAAGAGGCATGGCTAGTTTTTTGAAGTT
>BLSH010205259.1:427615-437615 GCA_018402905.1 Glandirana rugosa
GGTTGAAAACAAAAAAGTTATCCTTCTCCCAGTACACTGTGTAGTTTGAATAAATTGACAATCCAACACAAAGGGCAGCACATTGAACACATTTTATAAGTGGTCAGAAACTTGTAAATAACTCATGAAAGAATAAAGTTAAGTTAAAACCAAGCACACCATTGCTTTTCTTGTGAAATTCACAATAAGTTTGATGTGTCACATGACCCTCTTCCTATTGAAAAAACAAAAGTTGGATTCAAAATGGCCAACTTCAAAATGGCCGCCATGGTCACCACCCATCTTGAAAAGTTTCCCCCCTCACATATACTAATGTGCCACAAACAGGAAGTTAATATCACCAACCATTCCCATTTTATTAATGTGTATCCATATAAATGGCCCACCCTGTATATCGGCCTAAACTGATGAATACATTTTTTTGGATATGTATTATAGCAAAAAGTAAAATTTACCGTAATTTTCCATTCCTGATGGACTTCATGACAGCCTACATGTGGGTTTACCCCGCCCCTCCACTCCTATAGGACCCCATTACCATAAATTTAGCCTCATGGTCCATACCTGTGTTCCGTATATAGCCCCCTCTTCTAGGCCTGAATGTGGGGACTCTGACTGCCATAGAGTCCATCAGGAAAGGAAAATTACGGCAAATATTTGATAGGAAATTTTCCATTTTCCTGACAGACTCCAGAGATCAGAGGCCTGCCTTCTCGACTGAGGCTTCTTCTGTCCGAATAGTCACCTATCCTGTGGGAGGGACCCCAACTTCCCAGTGGCCCTAGCAATGGCCTTGTCCAGCCTATTCCCAAACAATGAGGAGCCCTCGAAAGGGATCCTACACCAGGCCTGTTTAGAGGACGGGTCTGCGAGCCAGGGACGTAGCCACAGGGCCTACTTGGCCTTGACTGAAGACAACATTACTCGAGCCACCAGGCAAATCAGGTCCAGGGAGGCCTCTCCCAGGAAGGCCAATGCCCACTTCATCTCACGTAGGGGTGAGCCTCTGGCCACTTCCTCTGAGATCCCACTTAGCATGGTGTCTACGTCTTTGGCCCAGACTTCCATCGCCTTTGACATGGCTGCCAAGGCAAGTGCAGGTTTGCAGGCCATGCCTGCAATCACATAGATTCTCTTAAGATCTAGGTTGATCTTCCTATCAAGAGGGTCTTTGAAAGATACGGCATCTTCCAGGGGAAGGGTGACATGACTGCCACGTCCACCAGTGGGGCGGACTCTAAGTTCTTGACTTCATCTTCTTTCAAGGGGTAAAGTCTTGCTGCCTTATTGGACAGGGAAGTCTTTTTGTCCACCTTTTCCCATTCCTCCTTTAGGATATCCTTTAACTCCGGAAGCAGTGGGAAACGGCGACGTTCTTTAGAGAATTTCCTTTGTTTTGCAGGTGAAGAAATGGGCTCCTCCCATCTCAATGCTTTCTTGATGGCCTTAATTAATGGCGGGATCAGGTATGCGTCAAAGCCCACTGAGTCCTCCCCTTCCATCTCGCTGCCCGAGAAGTCCAGGGGGGTAAAGCCCAGCTGGGATGGGCCCGGCTCCTCTTGGATAATACCCTCCGGGGAACCAAAAGTGGAGGACTGGCTCTGAGTGTGAGATGGGTCAAGCTCCTTAAGCGCCTGCTGGACCACCTGTCTCACTAGCGCCTCCATCCCAAGGCTAGGGCAAGTTTGTTGATCGCCCACTTCTCTCTCCTTCACCGCCCAGGAATAACACGCGTCACATTTTTCCCTCAGGAACCTGAGCGCCACATCTCCAGCATGACTTGCATCTGGAGTGGCTGCCGTGACGGTAGGAATGGTGTCTGGAGCAGGAGTGGGAGCTCCTTCCCTGATGTTGGCCCCTTGACTGGGACCTATGGTATCGGAATCTTGGCGACAAGTGCCGTTGCTGTGGCCTGACATGGTCTCTGGCATCCCATAAAGAGCACTGATGATCTGACCTGGGAGTGCTAAAAAGACACAACAAAGGGAAGGGAAGATACAGGTACACAAAAAAGGTTAGCCACCAGCAAGCAAAGAACCCCACTAGGTGCCCCCCCCCCGCATAGCCCTCCACCGTACCTGTTAGGTAAGGGCTAGCCATTAGGAGGCGGTGAATGATCCATGATGACCTGAGCACACAGCTCTGTTTGCCTGTAAGGAAGGGAGAGACTGAGTAACCAGCACACCCTCCCCCCCAGCATCTCCTACCCTCTGGGGCTTACCTGGAGGGGAAGGCCTGGGGAAGCTGCCATACTCAATCCCAAGACTGCATAGAGCTGACAGCTATTTGAATACCCCGCCCCGCCGCATCATCATCACGACACTACGCATGCACCAACCGGACTGCTGACTCCAGTGCGCATGCGCTGGCCAGGCCTCGATTTCATTCCGAGGGTCGCGCATGAGCAGGAGGGACTCGCTGCTGGCCTAATCCACACTAGCGGCGGCTGGTAGAATGCAGATGCGTTCCAGCCGCCATCAGGACCGGTTACCCAATACAGGGGGCACCCAGGGAACACACAGAGATGAGACACAGCCGGAATATACAATAAAACAGCGCTGCTATTGAGTGATACTTGCCAGACTGCTTCCTTGAGACCCTGCCAGTGATGGCGTCTCTTCGGGCAACTACCTACCGCCCCTCCTGGGGATCTTCTTTGCCTACCACCTCTCACCCGTCGTGGCTGGGTCCTGGGCGTAGGGGGACACCACCACTCCAATCCTGCCTGCCCCGCTTCAAGCTGGGGACCTACTGCTGGGGACAAAGGAGGACAAAAAAGGAACACAGGTATGGACCATGAGTCTAAATTTATGGTAATGGAGTCCTATAGGAGTGGAGGGGGTGGGGTAAACCCACATGTAGGCTGCCATGGAGTCTGCCAGGAAAATAGTTTTTTTTATCAAAATTGTAGCTCTTTTTTTGTTTATAGTGCAAAAAAAAAAACACAGAGGGGATCAAATACCACCAAAAGAAAGCTCTATTGGGGGAAAAAAAGGGCGTAAATTTCGTTTGGGTACAACGTCGCACGACTGTGCAATTGTCAGTTAAAGCGACGCAGTGCCGAATCACAAAAAGTGGTCAGGAAGGGGGATAAATCCTTCCGGGACTGAAGTGGTTAAAGCATGGGTTCTACTGATTTTTGTGTGCTGCAAATGGCACATTTGTCAACAAGAAATGAATCCCATATTTCTAAGGGATTCCATTTTTTAGTAAAGTACAAATTATCTTTTGGGCATTTATTGGATTTTAGAATTTGGGGCTAAAAGAAAATTGCCTTGGATATTGTCAATGGTTTATGTCTGCAGTAGTTGGAAAGCATTGAACTGATTTACCTGTGTTTAACTAAGGATATTTTGGAATTTTATATGATTAAGTGGAGACTGTCCTTTTTAAAGTAAGGGATTGCTTACTTTCCTGTGTCACTCAGGGGTTCAGATAATGACTTTAGTATAGCATCAGCTATTGGGCTCCATTACCAACGAGTGTGATGAGTGTGCAACCAATGCACTACTTGCCCCTATAATAATATGGCCCTATTTTTCAGGCTTCCAACCAGCTGTGGAAGTTAATAAAACTATACTATTAATTAAATGATAAGGTTGGGTCAGTCGCTGCTGTAAGAGTACTAGGCAGAAGATCTGCCTATAGACGTTAAATTCCATCTCGTCATTTGCCTGTACACCCTGTACATTGCAGGGGGTTACACATGCAGAGGTGTTCTTCCAAAAAAGTGGGGTTCTTTAAATAAGTGGACACTTCCGCTCTTGCAACCATCCATCCATCCATCTGAATGCTGCTTCTCTCTCTTCACAGGTATGTCTGTATTGCTGATCGCTCCACCCAAAAACTGAAACATTGCTATCTGCCTATGCCTTTTCACATTGGTATGTCTGTATTGCTGATCGCTCCACCCAAAAACTGAAACATTGCTATCTGCCTATGCCTTTTAACATAGTTATGTCTGTATTGCTGATCGCTCCACCCAAAAACTGAAACATTGCTATCTGCCTATGCCTTTTAACATTGGTAAATCTGTTTATACTAGCTTCATCTTCCTTAAGCTGAACACCGAATGACTAAATGTGTCTTTGGTAATCTGCTTTTGTCACTGCTGTTTAAAATACATCTCTAGGTATGTTCCTAACATGATGATGTTTATTTAGCCTATAGCCTTACCTAAATTTATGGTTTCTCTTATCTTTACAATCTTGGCCTTTGTTGCATTTTGATTGCAGTGGTAGAAGTTTAATGTGATAGCTATGTGTTTAATGTGATAGCCTTATATCATCTCCTAATTGATTAATTGTCCACCTCCACCCCCACCCATCACAGTATAAAACCAAGCTTTGCTTACGGGGGAACACATTGCAGGGGGTTACACATGCAGAGGAGTTCTTCCAAAAAAGTGGGGTTCTTTAAATAAGTGGACACTTCCGCTCTTGCAACCATCCATCTGAATGCTGCTTCTCTCTCTTCACAGGTATGTCTGTATAGCTGATCGCTCCACCTAAAAACTGAAACATTGCTATCTGCCTATGCCTTTTAACATTGGTATGTCTGTATTGCTGATCGCTCCACCCAAAAACTGAAACATTGCTATCTGCCTATGCCTTTTAACATCGGTATATCTGTATTGCTGATCGCTCCACCCAAAAACGGAAACATTGCTATCTGCCTATGCCTTTTAACATTGGTAAATCTGTTTATACTAGCTTCATCTTCCTTAAGCTGAACACCGAATGACTAAATGTGTCTTTGGTAATCTGCTTTTGTCACTGCTGTTTAAAATACATCTCTAGGTATGTTCCTAACATGATGATGTTTATTTAGCCTATAGCCTTACTTAAATTTATGGTTTCTCTTATCTTTACAATCTTGGCCTTTGCTGCATTTTGATTGCAGTGTTAGAAGTTCAATGTGATAGCTATGTGCCTTATATCATCTCCTAATTGATTAATTGTCCACCTCCACCCCCACCCATCACAGTATAAAACCAAGCTTTGCTTACGGGGGAACACATTGCAGGGGGTTACACATGCAGAGGGGTTCTTCCAAAAAAGGGGGATTCTTTAAATAAGTGGGCACTTCCGCTCTTGCACTTCAGCGACTTGCACAAAGCGCATACTATCAAGAAACTACTTTAACACCAGACTACAGGTAACCTCATTTCCAAAACTTCACACTTTCCTCTCTAGAACATTCATACCTTTCCTCTCCTATTCACAATAGCAGCCTCTCTCCTCAAACTATCTTTTCTTCACCCCTCAATCTGTACATATCATCCTTCCCCACCCCACAATCTGTACATATCATCCTCACTTCTCCCCTCTCCCTGTTACTGCTCTCATCACCTCTTTCTAACTCTATGCCCACATGATAACAAAACCAGGATGCTCAAGCATGTCTCCTCATATAAATCATATTCCCATGTTGCTTCCCTTTCTCTTCTTCTCCTAGCCTCTGGAGATATTTCCCCAAACCCTGGGCCTCTCTCATTTAACCACACACATCACCACCACCCCACACCCTCTGGTAGTAGTCGCAATTTACACACTTTAATATCCATCCCCCTTCTTCCCAAAACCACCCTCCCCTTCCACTTTGCCCTCTGGAACGCCCGCTCTAAGAATTGCTGTGATCTACCGGCCTCCTGGACTGCTGTCAATTTTCCTTGATGAATTTTCTGCCTGGCTGCCCTACTTTCTATCTTCTGAAATTCCCACAATCCTTCTTGGGGACTTCAACATCCCAGTTAACACTAACACTACTGCTACTTCTAAATATCTTAGTCTAACTTCCTCATTTGAACTGAAACAATGGGTACAGGCTCCTACTTACACTGATGGGAACACCCTCGCCCTTGTCCTCTCCTATCTATGCACTCCATGCAACTTCTCCAACAATCCTTTTCCCCTCTCTGACCACCACCTTATTAGTCTCTCTCTCTCCCTGTCTTGCACCACCTTCCCCTCCAATCGCCTAACCGTCACCCGTAAAAACCTTCGCCAACTCAACCCTTCTCTCCTCTATTCTGCTACTGACCACCTCTATGAAAAAATCTCACCTCTGTCCTGCCCCAACCAAGCCACTGCCATCTACAATAAATCCTTGTCCTCCACCCTGGGCGAGCTTGCTCCCCTCACCACACACAAAATCAGGCCTCGACCCCTACAACCCTGGCAAACAGACGACACCAGGAACCTCAAAAAGCGTAGCCGTGCCCTTGAGCGTCTGTGGCACAAGACTAAGTCTCTCAAAGACTTCAACCAATACAAATCTGCCCTCCATAAATACAATTCTCGCCTCCACACTGCCAAGCAGACCTATTTTACCACTCTTATTAACACCTTCTCATCCAGTCCCTGTCAACTCTTCTCTACCTTCAACTCCCTACTTCGTCCTCCTCCACTAACTCACTCACTGCCCAGGAGGTTGCTAACCACTTCAAAAGCAAGATTGACACAATTCGTGACAAAATCTCCACTCTACAGATATCCTCCCCAGTTAACACCCCATGTCAACAAGCACAATCAACACTATCCTTATTCAAACCTGCTACTATAAACGAGGTTGCTAAACTCCTTTCTAACGCCCACCTAACCACCTGTCCACTGGACCCTATTCCCTGTCAAATACTACGCTCACCCTCTGACTCTATCCTGCGCTCTCTAACTCACATCTTCAATCTCTCCCTCTCCTCTGGTATCTTCCCCAATGTCACCCCCATACTCAAGAAGCCATCCCTGGACCCTACCGATCTAAACAATCTGCGCCCTATCTCCTTGCTCCCCTTTTCCTCCAAACTCCTTGAACGCCTAGTCTACAACCAACTGAGTGATCACCTTATTAAGAATAACCTTCTGGACCCCCTTCAATCTGTATTTCGCCCTCAACACTCAACAGAAACTGCCCTTCTTAAACTCACAAATGACCTACTAACCGCAAAAACCAATGGACACTACTATGTACTCCTACTCCTGGACCTTTCGGCTGCCTTTGATACTGTCGACCACCCCCTCCTCCTCAAAAAACTTTACTCCCTTGGTCTCCGTGACTGTGCTCTTCAGTGGCTCTCGTCCTACCTATCCCATCGCACCTTCAGCGTAACGTACAATTCTACCTCCTCCTCTCCTCTTCCCTTCTCTGTTGGGGTCCCCCAAGGTTCTGTTCTTGGACCTCTCTTATTTTCAATATACATCTCTTCCCTGGGTCGGCTGATAGCCTCCCATGGCTTTCAATATCATTTCTACGCTGACAATGCCCAAATCTACCTCTCCACCCCCCAACTCACCCCATCAGTCTCCTCATGTATCACTAGCTTATTAACAGACATATCGGCCTGGATGTCACACCACTTTCTCAAACTCAACTTGTCCAAAACTGAACTCATAATATTTCCTCCCCCACGTGCCATTTCCCCGACTTCTCTGTCAAGAGCAATGGCACAACCATCCCCCCATCCCCACATGTCACGGTGCTTGGTGTTATCCTGGACTCTGAACTCTCCTTTTGGCCCCACATTCAATCACTTTCTAAGGCTTGCCACCTCAATCTCCACAACATCTCTAAAATATGTCCCTTCCTAACCAATGAAACCACAAAGCTCCTGATTCACTCCCTGGTCATTTCTCGCCTCGACTACTGCAACTCCCTCCTCACTGGCCTACCTTTAAATAGACTATCCCCCTCCAGTCCATCATGAATGCCGCTGCCAGACTCATCTACCTTACAAACCGTTCAACGTCTGCCACCCCTCTCTGCCAATCCCTCCATTGGCTGCCACTCGCCCAACGAATTAAATTCAAAATACTAAAAATCAGCTACAAAGACATCCACAACTCTGCTCCCAGCTACATCACCAACCTAGTCTCAAAATACCAACCTAACCGTCCTCTTCGCTCCTCCCAAGACCTCCTGCTCTCCAACTCCCTCATCACCTCCTCTCAAACTCGCCTCCAAGACTTCTCCAGAGCCTTGCCCATCCTCTGGAACTCCCTACCCCAATCGGTCAGAATGTCCCCAAATCTATCCACCTTTAAGCGATCCCTGAAAACTTTTCTCTTCAGGGAAGCCTATCCTGCCACCACCTAACTATACTCCTTATTTTCTCAATTAGCTCATCCCCCGCAGTTATTGCCATTTCATATCATTTAACCCTCCCTCTTAGATTGTAAACTCTAACGAGCAGGGCCCTCTGATTCCTCCTGTATTGAATTGTATTGTAATTATACTGTCTGCCCTATTATTGTAAAGCACTGCGCAAACTGTGGGCGCTATATAAAACCTGTATAATAATAAATAATAATACTTGTGTGCATTTCATCCAGGTACTCTGGTTTCCTTTCATACTCCAGAGACATGTTGGTGAATTGGTCCTATTGTGGCATTCTACCGAGTGCACCCAAAACAGCTACTATACTATCTGCCCCACAAGCAGATAAAATGCTTTAAGTCCCCAGGAAGAAGAGCTATAGAAATCTAAATTGATATTGCTTAAAGTTCACCCCCCAAATCAATCCCCTCCCTCCGCCCCTCCACCATCTTCAAAAAATCCAATGCATGCTCAGATGTGCCACAGGTCTCTGCCAGGTATTTGGTACCTGGCCGAGACCTGCTGCAAATGTATGGGGGATTTCTGCACATGCACACAAATGCTACTAGTTGGTACATGTGTATTGTAGTGACCCACAGCATCTATGGGCATGTGCAAAAATGTCCTGCACGCGTTCAGACATACCAAGACCAGTGACATAATTGTGCGTGCGCTGCATTTTGTTATGTGCATGTGCCTTTGGTAACACGCTGCCTCCTTGGATAGGTGTGACATGGCAATCAAAAAGCAGGATGTGCTGCTTTGCAGCCCAAAAAACTTAGGGGGGGGGGGGGAAGGAAACACAAAGGTTGTTGTATTACGCTTAAATGCATGTTGATTTGCCCATTATTAGATTTGCTAAACACAGTAGTAAAAATCAAAAAATAAATATATAAACATATTGGAGAACTTTTTGATTGGCATCAAAACTAAAGCAGTTATTCGTTTTTTAGAGATCTCAGCACTGGGGTTGCTTTTGAAAATTTAGAAATGTATGAGCAGGTTATGAATAATAACCTGCTTCTGAAAATGCTTATTGTCTGACTATAGTGGCCCTATGGGGCTATAGTGCTTTGACATATTGTAGCTGTGTCCTGACTGTAGATATAAGCTTTCAGTACTTTCACTCATTTTATATTTGCTTAATTTAATGCTTTTGTAGTCTTGTGTTCTTGTAGTCTACAGTCTAGTCTGCTGTCATTAGACTCTTTCTTCTTGCCCTTCCAAATGTCACATTTGCAGAACTCTGCTGGTTTTGGTTAGTTGTATTTGGCATTAAACTTTCTCAAAAATGCATTGTAACAGTCATGGTTCAATGCTCCTCAAATCAATATGTAGATAATAAAAATATGAATTAAAAAATGATTATTAATAATAATAATAATAATAATAATAATAATAATAAGGAACAAATATGCATTTCTATATGTAATCGATTTCACTTTATGTTCTAATTAGTGTTGAGCGAACCCGGACTGTAACGTTCGGGTCCGTACCGAACTTTTGGGTGTCCATGGCACGGACCCGGACCCGGACATTTCAAAAATCGTTCGGGTTCGGTCCGGGGTTCTGCTATTTTACTCCACGTGTTGAGAAGCTGCAGGGCAGCCAATCAACAAGCGTTTCACTGGTTTGCCCTTAGAAGCCATCACAGCCATGCCTACTAATGGCATGGCTGTGATTGGCCGGTGCATCATGTGACTCAGCCTCTTTATAAGCTGGAGTCACAGTGCTGCAGTCACATGCTCCTTGGGTTAGTGTAGGGAAAGGTAGCTGACGGCGTGAGGGACAGATTTTAGCCATTTTAAGACCTGATCCTGCATCCTGAGATAGATTACTTTACTACTGCTGTCTGTGCTGTTGCTCTGAGGACAGATAGCAGAAATTAGAGATTTCACATACCGCTGC
>BLSH010205259.1:444127-459019 GCA_018402905.1 Glandirana rugosa
ACCTCCCACTAACCTGTCGCCACGTCCACGACACCACACCCGTCACGACGCGACGGAGAGAGGGGGGATAGAGAGAGAGGGAGAGAGGGGATAGAGAGAGGGAGAGAGAGAGGGGGGATAGAGAGAGAGAGGGGGTATAGAGAGAGGGATAGAGAGAGAGAGTTATGCTGCACCATTTTCCTCTGGCCAGCAGGGGGAGAGAAAGCACAGAGACATCTGTGCAGAGCGCTGAGAAACCTGGGAATAGTTTGAGACAGCAGCCATAAAATGGCTACACTATAATGGTTACACTACAGATCCCAATATAAACTATGTAGTAGGAGGAGTAGTAGCCCGGAAAAGTGATTCATCTTAGCACTGAGAAAGTTTGAGAGAGAGCTGAAAATTTGCCTGCCAGCTGAAGACTATAGCAGAGAAGACCTGAGCCTGAGACCGTGAGTGAGATCACAAGGGGGGGGCAGCGCAGCACTGCCCACACCACAGCACCTGCACCGCTGTCCAATCACCCTCCACTTCACCAGAGGCTTTCGAGGAGAGTCCGAGGAGCCCCCCTACTACAACAAGAGGTCACCACAGCTTCTTTGGGACTGGTGAGAGGGCTATTTGCTGATTGTTGATACTGCTAGCAGGGACTGTGCCGCTGAGAGTAGGACACCAAGCGTACACAAGCCATAATTCACCAAAATTCATGCAAGCTTAAAACAATTGGCACCACATCCCTAATGGTTTGATAAATTCTGCAAAATTCGGATGAGTTTTTTTGACACCAAGCACCAACAAAGAAGTAAAATCAGTACATTTTTATTAATACAATAAGTTAAAAACACCACATACGGCATAGGCTTAAACCATAGTTCATAGCAGTTTACAATCATTATTTGTATGAAACATTGGGTCCCAACGTATTTCAACTCTTCTTCAGGGACAACCACCATGATGTGTTATCAGATAAGCAGTTGGTAAATCAAAAAAGATGCACTAATCATCACTGGTGGATCCAGGTTCATGAACACGTTTTATAATGTATGTTTGAGGTTTTAATAACAATAGTAGACCCTGCAGATAGGTTAAAGAGCAACACACGTGTTTATAGATCAGAGCATACCAAAGATGCCCACAGCTCTATAAGCACTTGATGGTGTTGCACTTTAACCTATACAGTATCTCCCAAAAGTGAGTACACCCCTCACATTTTTGTAAATATTTTATTATATCTTTTCATGTGACAACACTGAAGAAATGACACTTTGGTACAATGTAAAGTGGTGAGTGTACAGCTTGTATAACAGTGTAAATGTGTTGTCCCCTCAAAATAACTCAACAAACAGCCATTAATGTCTAAACCGCTGGCAACAAAAGTGAGTACACCCCTAAGTGAAAATGTCCAAATTGGGCCCAATTAGCCATTTTCCCTCCCCGGTGTCATGTGACGTGTTTTACTGTTAAAAGGTCTCAGGTGTGAATGGGGAGCAGGTGTGTTAAATTTAGTGTTATCGCTCTCACTCTCTCATACTGGTCACTGGGAGTTCAACATGGCACCTCATGGCAAAGAACTCCCTGAAGATCTGAAAAAAAGAATTGCTGCTCTAAATAAAGATAGCCTAGATTATAAGAAGATTGCCAAGACCCTGAAACTGAGCTGCAGCACGTGGCCAAGACCATACAGCGGTTTAACAGGACAGGTTCCACTCAGAACAGGTCTCGCCATGGTCCACCAAAAGAGTTGAGTGCACGTGCTCAGCGTCATATCCAGAAGTTGTCTTTGAGAAATAAACATATGAGTACTGCCAGAATTGCTGCAGTTTGAAGGGGTGGGGGGTCAGCCTGTCAGTGCTCAGACCATACGCCGCACACCTCAACAAATTGGTCTGCATGGCTGTTGTTCCAGCAGGAAGCCTCTTGTTGGGGGAGGAGTTTTTTAGATTTTGAAACAAGCATATGGAGACAAAGGAGTGGTATTTGAGAAGACGGAGAAGCAAGACATGGCTGTCATGTGCTGGAGAACTTTGGAGACGTCTTGATATGTGTTGAGTTGGACTGAGCAGAGAAACAAGCACGTGGAGATAAAGGAGTTGTGTTGTGGAAGGACGATGAGGGAAGACGTGTGTTGGAAGCTGGATAACTATGGAGACATGTTGAGTTGGACTGAGCAGAGAAGGACATTACATCTTGACCCCTAAGTTGAGTATCTTATTTACTTTACCTAATGCGTACATATTGTACATGCTCATATTTTGCTAGGATGGATGATTGGAATTGTGCATCTTGTAGACATATTTTGTGAGCTATGAGTTGTGTTATATTGTGTATCCTATAGTTGTATCTGCAGATTTTCTGTTTAGTAAAACATTGATACACTACACAGGTCTGAGCCTCCTTGGTTTTACTGCAAGTAACCTTGCTAGATAAACGCAAGAAAAAACATGTGGGGGCTCGTCCAGGATTAGTGCTAAAATTCAACTGAAGCACACTTGTTTTCTGTGGTGTGTTTTGTTTCTTGTGCTGAAGAAAATGCTGCATACACTGTTTAGGAAGAGTTAGGCTGCAAAGGTTTCTGGTGGCCAGGAAGACTTGAAGGCATGTACCCTTCCTACCTGGGCCAGAGACAGTCAGTGGATGTCTGTTGCAGAGGAGCTGGCTAGATATGCTTCTCCTTTGAACAGAGCTTGGGAGCATGGTGTTTCTGATCTTTCCTCAGATTTTAGCCTCAAAAGTTTTGCGTTCAGCAAGGGAGAGGTGCATGCAGTTGCTGTGTTTAGTTTATACTTCCTGCAGGCTCTACATATTGAATCAGAAAAGAGGAAAAATGTAGAATTAGAAAGAGATTTACAGAAGGAGCAGCTTGCAGAGGCATCTGAGTGTTTGGAAGACACTGCAAGCAAGGCAAAAGACTTAGAAAGTAGGGTAATCAAAGTTAAACCTGCAGTGGCTTTGTAGTGTGTTCAAACCCCTGTAGGCAGAGCTGAAGATTTGAATGAGCATTGTGCAGCCCTCATAAACAAGTCTAATGATGCTCTAACAAAGGACAAAGGCCCTAAGCCTGTAAGCAAAAGTAGGACATGTGCCACTGTTACTTCTCATAAGCTGGAAGCTGAATATTTGACCAGCTCAAATGATGGCCGAGTTTAGTCAGACACAAGGAAGGCAAGGCCTATGGTCTCCAGGAGACATATGTGGATTGATTTACTTAAGTTGGATGTCCCTAGAGAGGAAATAGGTGGGATTACTACACCAGCATTGTTTAAAAAGTGGAAGCAAGTGGGGTTGGGAATAGTTTGATTCTGTCACATTAAGGTGTATTTTTATAAAACTGTGATCAGCCGTGATCCTTGGGATCACGGCTGATCACAGCTCATTTTCGGTTTATAAAGCAGAGATAATGGGGAGAGAAGCTGTTCTTCACCGACTATCTCTGCACATCTCCAACTGTCATTCACTGACACAGAAACGGCCAGTTTATAAAGCAGTGATCTCCACACTTCACTGGCGATCTCGGTCAGAATTCACCCTCCCCGATTCACCAGCTCAGAGGTGGAGAATTGGGGGGGTGAAGAGGGAATCCCGGGGAAGGAGGAAGATTATAGACTTCCTCCTGCCTCGTTCAGACCCCCCAACACATTAGCCATGCCCCCCTGCCCTGTATATGTGTGTATATGTATATACATGTATATGATGTATGTGTATATATACATGTATATATGATGTATGTGTGTATATATGTATATATAAGGTGTGTGTGCGCTTATATACACATATATAGTGTAGGGGGGCTAATCATTTTATTAACTATTTGGGCGGGCTCCTCCGAGAATGTCCGTTACTGAGCAGTGATAATTTATCACTGCTTAATAAACTGACATCTCTGAGTTTCTGTGAATTTCGGTGCTGTAATCTCGTAATGTCTCACGAGATCAGGGCGTTCTCCACAGTTTGAAGCGTTTGTAGATCACTTCCCTTCACAAACTGTGAAGTGATTTACACCGCTTAATAAAAAGGCACACAGGGGAGAACGATCTCCTCTGTGAATGCCGGAGAAGTCAGCAGTGGATTTTTTACACTGCTTAATAAACAGACACCTAAGTGTTTTTCTTGCCCTAAAATGGGCAATTTTGCTAAAATGTGCCATGCTGTGAAAACTGCACAACAGCAGGCCAGTGTTTGTTCCAGGACAGCACAGAGAGACATGCACGTTTATTCATTGTGTTGGAAGTCTATGCCTTTCCGTGAAAGTGTTTCAAGGCAACAGTGGGCACCCTACAATAGTTTTGCAGTTAGATTTGGGGAAATAGAGAAATGTAAGCAGTGAGCTATGTTTTTTGGCACAGTTTGAGGGAACATATGATATGCTTTGTCTCTTACTCTTTTCAGGTACTGAGCATCGAGAGGTGGAGCAGGCAGAGCAGATGACCAGGCCAGATGGGTGGAGGCAGACCAGAAGAGAGTCTGAGGAAAATGCAGTTGATTTCTGAATTGGAGTGGACTTTTATCTGAGCATTTCCTTATGGCTAAGAGGACAAGAGACTTTCATCTGGAATTTTCTTTCTACAAACTGCCAAGACATTGTTAACCCTGTTCAAAGGAATATTGGAGCTTTCCAGGGACAAAACAAAGTCTGAGCGCCCAGAAGATATGGGGGGTCAAAGGGGAATTTTTTCCTCCGATTTACAATACGGGGGGTTTATTTCGCCCATTCCTGGAAAGAAAGGCTTTAAGAGATGTTGAAGTTTCATATTTTATGTTATAAAGTCAAGAGGTGGTATGTGTTGCTACAGCTATTAGTGACTTTGTTGCAATACTTTGAAGCTAGATTTTTAAGCCCATGTGCTGTTTTAGCTAAGGCTCTCCCCACTGATATGTAAATGTACCAGTTGGACTGCTAGAGAGGAAGTTCTTTGTAGGATATGATGTCAGAAGTTGGGGAGAGTAGTTTTTTAGGTTTTGAAACAAGCATGTGGAGACAAAAGAGTTGTGTTGTGGAAGGACGATGAGGGAAGACGTGTGTTGGAAGCTGGATAACTATGGAGACATGTTGAGTTGGACTGAGCAGAGAAGGACATTACATCTTGACCCCTAAGTTGAGTATCTTATTTATTTTACCTAATGCGTACTTATTGTACATGCTTATATTTTTGCTAGAAAGGATGATTGGCATTGTGCATGTTGTAGACATATTTTGTAAGCAATGAGTTGTTTTTATATTGTGTATCCTATAGTTTGTATGTACAGCATTTTTTTTCAGTAAAAGCTCATTTATACACTGCACAGGTCTGAGCTTCCTTGGTTTTACCGCAAGTAACCTTGCTAGATAAGCAAAACAACATTAAAGCCCACAGTTTGCTGCAGACAAGCAGACTAAGGGCATGGATTACTGGAACCATGTCCTGTGGTCTGATGAGACCAAGATAAACTTATTTGGTTCAGATGGTGTCAAGCGTGTGTGGTGGCAACCAGGTGAGAAGTACAAAGACAAGTGCCTACAGTCAAGCATAGTGGTGGGAGTGTCATTGTCTGAGGCTGCCTGAGTGCTGCTGGCACTGGGGAGCTACAGTTCATTGAGGGAACCATGAATGCCAACATGTACTATGACATACTGAAGCAGAGCATAATCCACTCCCTTCGGAGACTGGGCCGCAGGGCAGTATTCCAACATGATAATGACCCCTCCAAGGTGACCACTGCCTTGCTAAAGAAGCTGAGGTTAAAGGTGATGGACTGTCTCCAGACTAAACCCTATTGAGCATCTGTGGGGCATCGGAATGGCAGCTGGAGGAGCGCAAGATCTCTAACATCCACCAGCTCCGTGATGTCACCATGGAGGAGTAGAAGAGGACTCCAGTGGCAACCTGTGTCACTCTGGTAATCTCAATGCCCAAGAGGGTTAAGGCAGTTCTGGAAAATAATGGTGGCCACACAAAATATTGACACTTTGGGCCCAATTTGGACATTTTCGCTTAGGGGTGTACTCACCAGCAATTTGGACATTAGTGGCTGTGTGCTGAGTTATTTTGAGAGGACAGCAAATTTACACTGTTATATAAGCTGTACACTCACTACTTTACATTGTAGCAAAGTGTAATTTCTTCAGTGTTGTCACATGAAAAGATATAATAAAATATTTACAACAATGTGAGGGGTGGGTTTACTCACTTTTGTGAGATAGTGTATATAGTCTTCTGCATGCAGCCTAAACAGTATATGGGAAACCTTGATGGACAGCACCAAACCAGAGAAAAAGGTTATGCACATACATGTTTGTACAAATGTGACTATTTAATCCCATTGCCACATGTTTTACTTACTGATTTAGATGCTGGGTGCCAATATTTCAGAAAAAAAAATCTTCAAATTCAGTGGAATTTACCTTGCATGCATACATATAGTGGGACGTAAATGACATAAACTACAATACTGTTAGAAGACTGTGCTAAGGGTTAATTGCATGTGCTTTCCTCAAATTCATTAAGCAGCAGCAGCAGCAGCCCTATTTAAACTTCCTGTTTCCTGTAGCAAATGCTGTTCGTTCTACAGCGTGTGAGTGTTTCTGAGCGTCCTGATTTCCTGTTTATCTGATCCTGAGACCCGGCTTGACCTAGACCTTGTTGATTTCTGCCTGCACCGACCCCCAGCTTGCCCAGCGACCACTCTTCTGCCTGATCCTCTTGTACTTCTGCTGCCAGCCTGTTGACGACCCTGCCTGCACCTGACGACCCCTTTGCCTGCACCCTTTGTACCACATTGCCTGCCTGTTACCGACCCGGCCTGTACGACCATCCGCTACCTGCACGAGCTGCACCGGACCATCCTTATCACCACCAGGGATCCTGTCCAGCCCTCGTGCCCCCCTGAGCTCCTGGGCTCCCTGTCTGCTCTACCGGGGACCCTCGAACCAGGGCCGCAAGAGTGGTTGCTTCCTGCACAAGACAGACTCCACCGCCAGGTACGTGACAAATACCCTAATTGGTCAGCAGAAGTCCTTTCCAAGTAATGTTGATGTGCCACTTTTTCCACATTTAGGTTTGCATAACATGCCAGTGCTTCGTTCCTTTATTTGCTTTCAGTAAATGTAACCAGCCTTACAAAAGTGAGAAAACAATTTACTGGGTCCACAACAGTGGACAGGGAAACCTTTTGTAGTGGGGGTCACCTTCAGCAAAAATGTTCTCCTCCTACAACACATGTAATAGGCACCTGCTGCTTAACACCCAATATTTTCCCATCACCCCGTGTCTGTAAAAGCTGCATAACCACACTGAAAGCTTACTGACTTATTTTTCAAAATGCTAGTTGCCCGGCTGTATCTGACTTCTACAAGCTCTAGGCAATTGTCCCAGATAAAGCTATCATAAATGTCACAGTAAAGTCATAACACCTGATCTGTATACCTTTTCCGGATCAGTGATTAGTGACCCAGAATTTATTGAAGCCAATGGATCTACATGCCAACCAGGGAATTAAAATTTTCAGAAAGAGGGGTCAACAAAGATAGTCTACATACGTCTCTTAGTAGAGGTGAGCATTTGGCATAGAAGAGAAGTACATACCGATATTATATCAAATTAGGCCAAGGTCATTTACCCCAAGAGCTTCAAAGAACACCTATGTATGGTTAAGAATTGTAACCATTGATGGACCTCTGTTATAGTTGTACCTCTATCATGTGATTTAGGAATCAGAGCCAACTGACTTCGGGTTTGTGTTGATTGCATCAATTCCATACCAGTTTTAGATGCCTTCGGCAGAATACATTATCAGGTGCAGTTAACATGAAGTTGGCCTCTGTCCTCCTACATTGTATGGAATTGCAAATCCCACTTGACATGAACAAAAGCTCATCAACACAGGTTCTTACACAGCTGAATTTCCAAATAAAATGCTTCTTTCTATATTTTCAACATATTTCTGCAAAATATTGTAATATGCTATACATATTTTATATACTCTATACTGTATAATAAAAATGTATAAAAGAGAATTCAGATAGCATTGCATTTCTTAAGGGAATATGTATAAAATAACATACTATATAAAACATGCCAACTGACCCTTTGCAACCCAGCAGATTATAAAACATGTATAAGTCTCCCCCCTTCATATAACCACTTCCATAGTAACCCTACTGTCAACAGGACCAAACTGTTTGCCTGAAACAGAGAATTCACTTGGCAGGTCAGGGATTACTTGAAACCTTTATGACCATCAACCCATTTAGTGTGAAAGTATTGGTTTTACTACAACAACCACTTGGGACCTACAATGTTTAACTATGGCCATGATGTTTGGTTTAAACTCTTGTCCAGTTTTAAAAGGTGAAGTATGTCTTTCATTCAGTGCCTGCAATCTGATCACACCTCTTTTACTATCAGCTGCCAGGCAGAAAATAAGTGTTAACTATACTGCAGTCTTTTGGGGTATTTTAGAAATATCCTTTCCCCTTCCTTCTAAGAACCTAGGAGCCTGTGGTTTGGATATAATGGAACATTTTTAGGAGCAATAAAGGGAAACAGTACAAAGAGCTTCCAAAAAAAGTGCAGTTGTTTTCAGCAGTTATGGCTAGGCGTTCTTGAAGACGTTCTTATGTATGATGACACTGAGTTATTTCCGAATGTAAAAAAAGAAGTGGCAATGTAACAGAAATGTCACCTTCCCACTTTGTGCCATGATGTTCCTGATTCTGATGCTATTTTAGTATAAATACAGTATATGCCCATAAACTAAAAGTGGGTATCTACAAAAAGGACATTAACTGTAATGACAACCAGATGTGCTGCTAAAGTGACAGCTTGGGTCAGGTATAGCACTCATTGGGCCTTCTTTGTAACAAACTGGGACTGGAACTGGCCACAATCTGGAACCTCCATAAGCAGCTAGCTATATATCTTTTATCTTTGCAGCCTTACAGGCATGTTTTATATTTTCAAGTATATCTATTTCAGTTACAGGGCAATTGCAGATATGTTTCACAAATACTTTGAACACCAAGAAGTAGGTTGAAGTCTCAAAGCCCAGCACCAGCATATTAGCACCCCCCCCATCTCTTAGCCCACCCATTTAACTCACCTAAAGCCATGACCACATGATGATCCTTCTCTCTTCTTATCCTTACTTCCTGGGATCCTTCCTCGGGTGGGGTGGACACCTCCTATTGGTGGTGCAACACTTCCAGTGTCCAGGTCCTCTCTCATAGGCTCCAGGGACAGAGAACTCATGAGGGCGGTGAAGGGACCAGTGCCCAAGAACATAAGGAGCAGGGAAAATTGTCTGGTTAGGGCAGAACATTAGCTTAGCTCATAGAGGAAGCTAAGACTTTGATTCATAACAAAGCAGGATGGCTTAGGATGAGGTGTTTGGAATCAAGACTGAGGAGTGAGGTAACTTATGCACAATGTACTATTTACATTTCATCTTTGCCTGGAGTTGGGCTTTAAAGCAGCCATGTAAGGTTAAAAAAAATCTGGATCAAAGTCAAAGATCAAAGTTTTCTGCAACAGAAGAGCTTTTATACTCACCTCATTCCTCCCAGAGCTGTTGTCACCGTCATCATTCCCTTCAGTATTCATCCGGTGAGTGCCGGGTGCCTATGTCTACTGCTACAGGCCATTGTCTAATCCTACAAAGCCTACTCACTAAACAACTTAGCAGTGACTTACAGGTTGAATAACAGACCCACAGAGCAAGGTGAGGGACACAGGCATCTCACACTCCTAGAAGTGTTGAATGCTCAAGAGTTTTATGGAGGATGCAGGAGTGGAACGGAGGAAAGGGGGAAGACAGAGGTTACCAGAAACGCAAGTATAGAATTTCTTTTATTGCAGGGGTCTTTGATCTGGATTTTTTTTACCCTGGCAGGGTACTTTAAAGCAGCATACTAGCTCCAGATTTTCTACTGTGTTATTATAACAGCCATCAAAAAGGACAAGAGGTCCAGATACAACTTCATTCCATTAAAGGTTAGGGGTACAGATCAAGGAATATCCACCGCATTGTGCTCCCTTCATCAGGGCTTAACTGGCAACCAAGCTGCTGATTAGGCATGTGCTTTCAACTCACATTGGAATAAATACCATTGTAGGTCCAGTTCACTACTGGATTGCTGTCAAATACGCTGCTGATTAAGCATGTACTTTCAACTTACACTGGAATAAATACCATTGTAGGTCCAGTTCACTACTGGTTTGTTCACTTGATTGCCAGTCAAACCCAGATGAAGGGTGCATGTAGACCCCTGAAACGCGCTAATTATTCCTTGATCTATACCCCTAACCTTTAATGGAATAAAGTTGTATCTGGACCTCTTAGCAGTTACGTGGCGTTTAAATGTCAACCCTTTTAACATTACACTACAAGCCAATGAGACTGTGGAGATCCTCTGGGATGTAGAACCAGCCTGCGCAGGAACCAGATCAATTACACCAACACATTAATACCTTAAGATAACAATAACCAGGTCCAGTGCTATCTTTCCACTTTCCTCAACTATCAAAAAGGACAAATCCATCCAATAAAAATGGTATTTTTGCAACCATAGCAACAGTACTCACAATATGCAAAACTCCTCAGTAATCCCATGCACCTACTGCTTTTTTCAGAAATGTGCAGAAAGCATGAAGTCAAGTTACAAGCATTGGGCGCATCTCTTGTAAGACTCCTTTATGCATAAGCGGATGGGGGAGCTGTAGCTTTTCTTATTATAACACTACTTAATTAGGTGGGTATAGTTAAGGCAGACCTGCCCACTTAGAAGTCTGTATTCAAAGGTGCTGGCAAGGCCTCTATTGGTATCTCCAGAAAAATAAAGGCAAGGATATGCAATACTGCTTGCTAAAATCCTTGCAGTGTATAACGATCACCTGGAAGAATTAACTATATTTTTATTTTCCAAATAACTGAGCTATTAATGTTTTTTGCTACTCCAGTACTGGATTATGTACATTTTAACAGCAAGAGATCCTTTACAGGCCTTAAGAAGTTCACCCCAGCAGTGCCTCTGTCAGTGGAATGATGGTCAGCTGTTAGGAAGATGTTATATAGCACATCATGGGATAGTGCTTTTCTGTATATTTACATTTGCTGGGATGATTATAATGTAAATTGCCAGGATGTTTGCTTTGTAATTTACTTGACATTTTATGTCTCTTGATTGATCTAATGTACTTTAATCTACATCTGTAAGCATATTATAATGACACTTTTTTGGTGGCTCTCAAGGGTTTGATTTTTTTGCAGTCTAAAAAATAAAATAAAACAAACACTTAGCAAAGCACAGACCCCACTTGGTACCATGACAGTTATTATAAACTTTCGCTGGCCTTCATTTATTAAACTACAGTGCCTTCCAGCTCAAATTCTCAATACAAAGAGCTGCTGCCTGCTATAACAGACACATGAGTTAGGTGTACTACAGTGTTAAAAGTAGAACTATAGGTAAAATGTATTTTTTATTTTGGATAGAGTAAGGGAGGCTTATAGCTCCTGTCAGTTTTTATGCCACCTGTGTACCATTCAGGAGATTTCCCTTCACTTCCTGTCCTGTAGCCAAAACAGGAAGTGAAAGGAAATCCCTCCAAAATGAGGGTATCCCTGGTTGTCAAAAAACTCACAAGAACGAGTGCCCCGATTTTCCCTCTCTTCCTGTTCTAGTGACAACCCAAAATTTTGGAATTTCTTTTACTTTTATTTTCAGCAATAATGGTAAACAGGACAAGTAGAAGTCTTGGAGTCACTAACCAAAAAAAAAAGGTTTTAGTTATACTTTAAACGTCCATCACCATGTTAGACCTCTTCCCTCCTAAATTGCCCCCCAGCACCTATCCTCTTGCCGACCTAAATCCCTCCTCCCAGCCTAAAGCTGAGTTATCTGCCCCCCCTCCTCCTTCCCAGTAACTGTGTCCCCTCTTCTTCAAATCTCCATTTTTTGTATTCAACGTATAAACCTCAGATTAGGGCGGCTGCAGCACAGCAATGTCTCTCCTCCCCAGCTCACAGAGAACAAGGAGGAGGCTTCTGTGCACTCTGCAACGAGTTGTACAAGCAGCTGGTAAGGAGAGATGCTGGCTTTCATAAAGGAGGTGGCCATGGCGTGTGGGATCCAGGACACCCCACAAGACATGCAGGACAGTTACTGGAGCTAAGCGCGAGGTTTCAGTATTCAGCCTGGGCTTGTGGGATGCCAGAATTTAATTCAAACCTCAGGTCAGTACTGCGTGAACCCGGGACAGTTGGGAGGTATGGAAAATACCAAAACTGTGCTGTCACCAGAACAGGAATGGAGGGGAAATCTTGTTGTGATGATCCTGGTGAGTGGTGACAACCAGGGATTTCCACTCACTTCCTGTTTTGGCTGTGGGACAGAAAGGAGAGGGAAATCTCCCCAATAAGACACAGATGGCAAAAAAAAACTGACAGGGGTTATAGCTCTGTTATGGATAATGCAACAGGAAGACTGAAATCTCTGTAGTAAAGTATGCACGAGGCCATGGATTTAGCCCTCATGGCCTTAATGATTATCATAGAGTGGGGATCATTAAAAGGGAATCCCAATGGGAAGCAATGAACCATGTGCCATGTGAGGCAAAACCCAGCTCTGCAAAGAAGATATTATGATGTGGGTATGCATAATATGCATTAATAATGAATAAACAAAAACAAGCATTTTAGAGTAATGAAAATACTACAAGCTTCACATTTATACTGCAAAACCATTGTACATATTTATTCTGGAATATTTAAACATCCTATTCTTACTCAATGTACACAACTTCTAGAGACAGATGCAAATATGAATCTTATCAAACATGCTGAACAGATGTATAGAATCACTACTATTGTTACCCACTGATTAAGTCCATGCTAAGGACGACACGCATCTGGAAACAGGAGCCAGACCTTCAGTTTATCATCCCGCAGTCGTCACCACTTATGCTGAAGCACTTTGGGAGTTATTACCTATGTGATACACCGGCATGGCTGAGTGCCTCTTATGTGAGTGTGCTACCTCTAGAGTTTATTACAATGAATATTCTGACAGAGAGCACTAGATCTCCCTTGTTTGATTTACATATATCGCTGATTGAGAGCATGCAGTACTGACAGGAGGTGTTGGAGAGCAAAGAGCGGAGTGGGAGCATTCATCTGAACTTATCCCTGTTAGGGGACTACTTACTTAGACCCACTGGTGAAACAGGGGTCTGGGTATAAGGTGAATGGAAGGAGAAAACAGAAGGCGCCTCTAAGTGCAGAAGTTTAACATTTATTGATAAAAACAAGGGTTAATACAACTCACAAGAGTGGAGATGTTATGCACATGTCCGCACATAAGTCTGCGGAGAGACAGATGAGGGGAGCAGCGGTGTCCGTGCTGACTGTGGAGTTCCTCACTGCTGTGTCCTTGTCGCTGTCCGGTGGAGCGGGATGTCGGCCGGCCGAAGACACACTCCACAGTCAGCACGGACACCGCTGCTCCCCTCATCTGTCTCTCCGCAGACTTATGTCCTTCTGCTCTAGTGTTTGGATACGGCTATCCTAAGAGAAGAGCTGCCGATTTGCATGAAGTCATTGGGACTGCATATCTCCAGACCCCTCACCTGATCCTTGCGCCTATTCACCTTGTTTTGGGTATAAGGTGAATGGCCATCCATTCACTGGTGGAGGATTGTTAATGAGCACATTGTAACACGGAGGTAGAAGATCACCGAATATTGTTTTATTTAATAGGACAACTAACTATAGAGTCAACATTAGTTGTTTTTTTTTAAATTGATCTTCACTGTTTTGTTTGATTGTAGCAATGGAAGTGGTACTATGTCCTTACAGTAAGAATAAGAGATGATCAATTACTGGATATAAGCTAGTACTGAATTCAAAATACTAATGTTATTATATATGAAAGCCCACCATAATGCACAGATGATTCAGATCTCTATGGTGCAGGTGTGTTTTGCTGTATCATATATGGAGGTGACATTTATTCTATCCCGCAATGTAAAAAAAAAACATAATAACAGCGCTCCCAAAAATAAATCATAAACTAAACATCACCACAGTGAGTATACAGATATATATAAGTATACTGCCAAGAGTATTATACATATCCCAGATGGTCCCCATCACTGTGGCGGAAGACTTCTTTAAAAAATTAAAAACAATAGTCTTAAAATATATATGGGGTAAGAAACACTATAGAATTGCCTATACAACATTAACGAGAGGTAAAGAAGCAGGGGGTTTAGCTGTCCCGGATTTCAAAAGATATCACCAAACAGTAATAATAGCACGCATCACAGAGTGGATACACAATAAAGGGGATAAAAGATGGGTTAACATAGAGAAAGCACAAAGTAGGGTAGACTTAGGGAAAATAATATGGATACCTAAAAAATTCAGAAAGCTGTCGAACAATACGCACACAATCACAACAAACACGTTAAAGGTTTGGGACACAATCAATAAAAGACATGGGTGGAAAAATAACAGCCCACTAATTCCGCTACTAAATACAGACTTTTTTAGACCAGGAAGGGAGGAGTATATGTACTACAGTCAATGGGCAAAAAAAGAAGATCTAACCCTAAAAGATGTAATGGTGGGGAATAGAATATTCACGTATGAAGAAATAGTAAAAGAATGGGGGAGAAAACCACTGGATAGATGGAGATACACACAAATAGCGCACTTCACACAGGCACTTACGCAACCCCTGAGAGGGATGGAGGAATTGAGACAGATAGAAAAACTATTTCACTCACCACAAAGCACAAAAAAGGGAATCTCAAAAATATACAAAATCTTGACACAAGAAGCTGACCCCGAGACGCCAACATATATAAAGGAATGGGAGAAAGAAGTGGGGAAAGTGCCGGCAGGGATAGAGATAAGAAAAATCTTGAAATTAATAAG
>BLSH010205259.1:461937-475819 GCA_018402905.1 Glandirana rugosa
AAAAAAAAAAAAAAAAAAAAGAAAGGGAGAGTCTCTGACGAAGAAGGAAATAGAATAAGAGAGAAGGTAAATAGAGAGTAAAATTGAAAGCTCTCTTCTCTATGAACCATCCACTATCGAAACAGAGTAGTAACACCATTTGAAATTATAAAAAGGCAAAAAAATGTAAAGGAAATAACAACGTTTTTTTTTTTTCGATAAGAGGCAAAGAGTCTTCTCTTTTTATTGTATGCGGGGTGGGGTGGTAGAGGTCTCCAGAAAAGTTAAGGGGTGGAGGAGGAGGGGGAAGGGAAAAGGGATAATGTGAAGGGAAAAGAAATAAGGTACAAATGCAGAAAGAGAAAAAGAGAAAATATGAGAAAGACGTAAACATGGAATAAAGAAAAGGGAAGTGTAATAGGGAAAAGGGAAGGGGGAGGAGGAGGTGGGGAATTGAAAAGACCTCTGGAGATGGTGGGGTGGGGCGTATGTTATTTTTCTCTTCTGAGAAACGGAGAATAGCTTTTTTTTTTTTGCAACAATAAAGGAAATGTAAAAAAACGGAAAAATATTAAAGTTTACCACAATGATGAGACAAAGCTATCACCTACCAAGTATCTCTTCTCTCGAAAGTTAAAATGAGAGATAAATGGAAGAGAGAATAAGATAAAGGAAGAAGCAGTCTCTGAGAGGAAAGAAAAAAAAAAAAAAAAAAAACAGATATATATAAGTAACTCCAATTATAATACATGCATAAACATTGTTGTGAAGTCCATAATATATCCCAAGTGCAAATAGCGTCCTTTGTGAGTATAGGAAAGTCTCTTTTTCCACCAGCATGCAGACACAATACACACTCACCAGACTAAATTGACCCCTATTACTGGGAGTCAAGATGCGCATAGAAGGAAAAATCCCAGGGTATCACACATCAGATCACGGAAATGTCATCCGTTCATTATGCAGATAAATACTAAATTCAAAACTCCACAGATGCCATATAGAGATAAAGAGGGAGAGGAAAAAGCACTTTCATAGTGTAGTACTAAAATTCATTTATTTTAAAAAAGGTTATATTGCACTTACATCTAAGAAGAAAAGAATCAGCATGTAATATATTGGGAACGCTGGTTTGCGCTCTACCTGGGTTCCAGCTGACCAGAAATGACATATCTCGAGAACACCACACAGAAGTTGATTATTTTGATTATTGAGATTTGTTTATTCATTTGCGTGGATCTGAGACCTTTGTTGGTTCCTTTACCTTTTCTAAAATGTATTCTATCCTATCTTCATTCTGAATGTCACAGCAGCGGTGTGCATACTGTACCTGTGCAATAATGTGTGTTTCGGTAATGCGTTGTAATATGCGTTTTTTACTGCCTGTTACTACAACACATATGTTTAAATCAGCCATTAATATTAAAGTGTTTGTAAAGTCTCATTTTTTTCCTATAAAAATAGCAAACATGTTATACTTACCTGCTCTCTGCAGTGGATTTGCACAGAGCAGCCCAGATCCTCCTCTTCTCGTGTCCCTCTTCTGTGCTCCTGGCCCCTCCCTCAGCTTGCTATGGGGGCACCCAAGCCGAGTCACAGCTCCGTGTGTCCATTCAGACACAGAGCCCTGACCCGGCCTGCCCCCTCTCTCCCCTGATTTGCTAGCTGGCTTTGATTGACAGCAGTGGCAGCCAATGGCATGGCACCCTTGCTGTGCGTCAGCCAATCAGGAGGGAGAATCTTGGTTGACTGAGACACATGTGGACATCGCTGGACAGAGAGGGACCTCAGGTAAGTGTTAGGGGGGCTGAGGGGGCATCTTAATAGAATGCATTAAGATAAAAAAAAAAAAAAGTATACTCCTTTAATGTGAAATGTGTTTGAAAACATTGTAGCTGAAAAACCGTGTGTTATCAGCATGAGTTCAGGTAAAGTACAGCAACAGTCATCTCCTACTTTTGGCTCTTAGCTTCAAGAGTAATCCTCTGACAAATTTAAGGCTCATTCGCACTTGTGCCCGGTGGACAGCCAATAGGTGGCTGAGTTGTGTTTTTTTACTGCCCCAAACAGTATATCCCACACAGAGCGGTTGTGCACATCCCATGGTTGTGTTTAGTGGGCAGTACAGTCGTCAAAAGAGACCCATTCAAGTGAAAGAGACTGTGCCCCGACCCAGTTAAGACTGGTTTTCTTTAAAGTTTATGTTATGAAAGAACTATAGGGATAGCATTATTGGAAGACTTGGAGCTCATGCAGAGATTTGGATTAAGTAATCATAGAAAGTTGTACAGTATGTAATACGAACACATGCCAAAAATGACATCTGCCAGACAAGTGCATACTACATATAGTAAGTCAATGTATATAAAATGAATACAGATACTACAAATTATACCCAGGACACAGAACAAGGGAATTAATGTTCTGCACTGCCCATACAATAATAGATACCAAGAATAATTTCCAGCAAGCAGAAAGCAGTGGCACTGTCCACTATCCATACATATCAAAGAACAGATTTTAAGAACTAAACCGGCATGAAAACCAATGATAATTATACTATATAGTGCCCATACAGATAAAATAACAGCAGCAACATACAAAGCAATTGAAGTTGTGCTATGCAGCATAAAGGATGCACCCAGGATAAGAACATATATGGAAAATAACACAAATGAGGTATCAAGACGCATGATCTTGCTTCATGCAGTACAGTAAGGGAAAAACAGTTCCATAAACTGCATTGAAAAGAATGGGCAGAGATCAGGGAGTTGGTGTGGAGTAGAGCTTTGTGTGAGCTCTTATGATTTACACTTTTACTGTAAAGAGCCCCCTTTCCGACAGACAAGAAAACTGGGCATACAGGCCAAAAAAACATGTCCTGTCAGGAGCAGAAGCAGAGAGGTAGTGACCTACACAGCCACTCCCATTTGACAGATGTCATCATTAGGTGATTGCAACTATTAGTCTACAACCTTTTAAAAAACTATCTGCTGAAAATAAAAATATCCTATATAAATGGTGTGCATTATTGTCAAAGTGTTAACACAAAAAGCTTAATTCCAGGTAGAGATACAAAATTGATGCAGCTCTGTATTATAAATGCAACATTTAATGATTTTTTTAGTGTAAACATTACCTGGCTTTGACTTGGTATCAGCCTCTTACAATCCCCTCTACAGCAGATCTCAGATTGGGAAAGGGAGAAGCAGCACAAGGAGCCAGTCAGTTGAGCTGTAGTTTCCAAGTGCAAACAGGAAATATTCTGATAGGAAGAGTGAGCAATGAGCACATCAGTCTGCTACTTCTCCTTTTACTGTCCAGTGATATGATGGGATGGGGAAGAGACCTTTACATGATAGTAATCTGTAGCAGATCTAAATCGGGTATCCTGTCATTCCAGACTGGAGTTTGCTGTGTGCCAAGGCTGTGTAACAGTACAAATTCTGGATGAACCCTCTGCACACTGCTATGCACTTTTTCCAGCAAACTATGCAATGAAAAACAGGGGTTTTTAGTTCACACATATTGCAATAAATGTTTAAGCTGGCCAACTGCATCAAAGTACTCCCTCTTATGGCCAGTCCTACTCTGCTCTGCCACTGCAAATGCTATGGTGGACACCATGCCAACATGGGGCAAACAGACACAAGGTGGGGGAGAGCTATTGGTTCAGGTCAGGTCACTGACCAGCAATGCAACAGACACAACACATACCTGTGCTATGAGCATAGGTATGTCTTCTTGAGGGCTGTGTAAATCTCATCTCAGAAGTGAATGGACAGAAATCATTTGACAGGTAAAACAGTTACCTTATACAGTATGTATTTCATCTGAGTATTTATTGTAACTGCCAATTCAGCTTTAAAATGGTACTCCATCCAATTTTTTTTTTTAGCTTTAGATAGAATAGAGCAGGGGTCTCCAAACTTTCTAAACAAAGGGACATTATGGTCCTTTAGACTTTAGAAAAGCCATACTGTTGCCAGTCAAAGTAGAAAATGCCCCGTTGTCAGTGGGATTAAATAGTGCCTCAGGCTTGGTGGTTAGTGGGAGTAAGAAATTAGATAGTTCCTGCAGTCAGTAGGGGAAGATATAGTGCCCCATCATTGGTACTAGTGGAAGGAATAGTGCCACTTGTTCATATCAGTGGGAGAAATTGTGCCATATCATTGGTGTCAGTGGGAGGAATAGTGCCCAATTGTTGGTGTCAGTGGGAGAAATAGTGTCCAATTGTTAGTGTCAGTGAGAGGAAAAGTATCTCATTGTAAATGTCAGTGGAGGAATAGTGCCCCATCATTGATGCCAGTGGAAGGAATAGTGCCTCATATCAGTGGGCAGAATAGTGTCCCAGGGCCGCATCTGGCCCAAAGAACAGAGTTTGGAGACAACTGGGGAAGAGTGAAGCTAGAACTACTGGTTCTGTTTTATTGCCGTCCCCATTGGGCAGGTTTCTAAGAGACACAACAAAAATGAGAGCAACAATCCTAAAAGTTGAGAGCAATTTAAATTTTGATACGTGTGACCAGAAAAGGTGTCCTTCATTGACAGAGTCCCCCTCCTGTGTCAGTCACAACTGCACAATTTTAGGTTTCCCCTGTCTGATCTATTGATCATGGTCATCAAGGCAGAAAGAGAGGATGAATCTCCTCAATGGGGACATAGATGCCAATATAAACCTGACAGATATTGTAACCTTTCCCTACGCTATCCAAAACTAGAAAGAAAAAATTTGGTAAGGATTCTACCAACCATCACTATTTCACAGTGATCATTGCCATCACCTCAAAAGCTGCACAGACGTAGACATAGTAGAATTAAAACTCTTAAAGGTCTAGTCATGTTTTCATTCTTATATGTAATATTTCAGATGCGGCTTAGAAAATTGTATCAAAAACAGGGATACAAACATGGTTGTGAGGACCAAAGAATGAATGGTTTGTACTCAGCTTGATTCTGGAGGGTTAATTTCAGCAGTCAGTAAAAGTCGATCAATTATCGGAACGTTTTTTTTCCTGTTTGACTAGACCCACGACTGGCATTTTCTGGTTTGAATTAAAAGAAAACAGCAGCAAAATGAGGCTTTATTGTAACTCTGAAAGAACTAGCTGGGAAAACGCCAAAGTAAGCAACTGGTTACTTCTGTAAAAACTAAGGGAAAACACAACAAGAAAAAAGTTGTACTTGTTATAAAGCTTTCATTTTTTTGTACAACAAAAAATGAACTCTTTCTTTGTTTAAAAAGAAAAAAAAAAAACATAGGACAAGGTGTGGTGTCTTATCAGTAGGGCATAAAAAGACAAGAATTTAAAATTCCTGCATTTCTCATTTAATTTGGGTTTAGAATTGGCTATGTTTTCATTATAAACATCTTTGGAAAATAATAGGCTCATTTTACTTGAACATTTTAGGGTGAAATAAGGGGCTTTCAAGCCAAAACCAATGAATGTGATGGACCTATCTGCTAATTATGTTCCATGCAGTAAATATCATAATGCATTTATAGTTTTGAGGTTTTCTGGTATACTCACCTTATTCTCCATATTTGCCTAAAGTTCACTAGTTACTTACTCAAAGAAAATAATTTTCCATTTTGTTTAATGCATGATGCTAGGGGGCCCACACAAAAGTAAGCACATCAGATCTCACTTTAGCTACAAACCAGTACATGCTTTGTGACTGTCCCTTTGAACAGGGAGGTGACAGTGACACTCAGCATGGAGCCAAATGAGCTGACTGTGGACATTTTTGCTCTAACCCAGATGGCAAAAAATTTTGCTGCAAGTTTGAAAATGACTTGCTGAGCTATTGCTAGACTTGCAATGCTTCACAAGTTTGTTGCACAATTGCAGCAAGTCTGCATTGCATGACTCCAGATCAACTTTCTTTGCAAACATTTTGCAAGTCTGTTGCAAGTTCTGGTTCAATTATGTTGTGTAATCGTCATACCACTACAGGGGTCAATGTGGCTGAATTTTCATTCTATAGATTTGCAAAGCTCTTGCCGTAGACTCACCACTACAACTTTGCTCTTGCTAGAGACTTGCCATGCAAATTTGCTACAAATCGGAAAAGTGGCAAATAGAACTTGTTCTTCAAGTGCTCTGCAAGTGTACAACTTGCCAGTGAAAATGTGCAGCAAGTTAGCAAGACTTACAATTCAACACTGCCACACATTTGTGGCAAGTTATCCTTGTGTCCAGAGGCTTGATGGTGACCTCCAGAGTCAGGGAGAGCTGACATTCCTCCTCAGGGAGCAGGTTACTAGGCATAGTGGGTGTAGTTCAAGATGGAATGATGGGCCCCAGTCACTTTTTGAAAATGAACAAAGAGAGATTTATTTCTCTTAACAAGAACAGGGAAGAGAGAGTTAGGGCACAGGACACCCTTAGGAAAATGCAATAGCAAATTGGCAGACTCCACAGACAAAAATAGAACTAGGCAGACAGCGATACAGAAAAAGGGCCTTTAAGCTGAATGCTGAATCTGTATTTTTGTAGCAACTACTGTCTCCTATAGCAACATTTCACTCACAGTATCCCACAGTAGATCTTCAAGCTTTCCCCCAGCTACAGAACCTACTGGACTTCTCAAGCTTCACTCACAGCCAACCGCTGTAGTCTTCAGGCTTAGCTCACAGTCTCTCACTAGACTTCTTGGACTCCCAGCTACCTGCTGGATCCCCTGAGCTCTTCTCACAACTACCACTATATTCTTCAAGCTGCACCCATGCTACCCGCTGGGTTCCTGGACTCACCCGCTGGATCCCTCTAGCTTGACTCACAGCTACCTGCTGTACTTATCTTCAAGCTTTACTTACAGCTACCTGCTTTACTCCTGGATAACTCTCTACCGAAACTTTCCCACTTGCTTCACTGTTCCCGGCTAGCGAAGTATTTGCTCAGGCACTCCTTCAGAACTCCATCCCTTCTGCACTTGCCTCCAGGAACAGGAGCTGTTGTCCCTTTATGGTAACTGCTTCTTCTTTACCTTCGGCACCAATCATGCTCCCCTCGGGCTGAGCCTCTACAAAAGTGCTTAGGCCTCAGGCTTCAGGCCTAACCCTTTGCTGCTGCTCCACATACGCCCCCCCCCCCCCAGGCCGAAGCCCAGGGTGGAAAGAACCCCGATCACCTGACTCCTTCCGAATAAATAGACTATCCCAGCATGCTCAGGGGCCGGTGAAAACCCCTCCTGATTAGCTGAGACAACATATCTACTAATAACCCGAATTCTCTGTGATCTATCATTCTAATGCCAAAGGCAGCAGTGCCACCTGTTGACAGAAGAGAGAGACAGCACACCAGACTCGGGCTTAGGACAGAAATCAGTGGATCAAAGACTACAAATTAGCCAGTCTAGTTACCACCTAGCACAACTAAATTTGCTAGCAGCCCTGTTTAGGACAAAGGTGCTACAATTGCTCTCTGGAAAATGAATCTTCCAAGATAGTAAGCAATTGACCTGCAATTTTGAAAATGGCTTGCTAAGCTATTGATAGACTTGCCAGGCTTCACAAGTTTGTTGCACTGCATGACTCCAGATCAACTTTTTTTGCAAATCTTCTGCAAGTCTGCTGCAAGCTCTAGTTCAGTTATGCTATGCAATAGTCATCCCACCACAGGGGTCACTGTGACTTGCAGAGCTTGTGCTCTAGACTCACCACCGCAACTTTGCTCTTGCTAGAGACTTGCCATGCAAATTTGCTACAAATTGGAAAAGTGTCAAATAGAACTTGTTCTTCAAGTTCTCTGCAAGTGTACAACTTGCCAGTGAAAATGGGCAGCAAGTTAGCAAGACTTACAATTCAACACTGCCACAAATTTGTGGCAAGTTATCCTTGTTATATGGGTTGTAGTGGTCCATTATGTGGTAATCAGGTGCCACATCCCCATTGTATGAATAAAGGATGGCACAGCATGTCACCACACTGTAGTTCGATGCATCAAGCTTCTGTGCAGTAACATGAATGAAGTCTTGCCGCGAAGGCACACATGCAACATACACTATATTGTCAAAAGTATTGGGATGCCTGCCTTTACACGCACATGAATTTTAATGGCATCCCAGTCTTAGTCCGTAGGGTTCAATATTGAGTTGGCCCACCCTTTGCAGCTATAACAGCTTCAACTCTTCTGGGAAGGTTGTCCACAAGGTTTAGGAGTGTGTCTATGGGAATGTTTGACCATTCTTCCAGAAGCGCATTTGTGAACTCAGATACTGATGTGGATGAGAAGGCCTGGCTCGCAGTCTCTGCTCTTATTCATCCCAAAGGTGTTCTATTGGCTTGAGGTCAGGACTGTGCAGTAGGGGTGTTGAAAATGATCGGCGCATCGATGCATCCCGATTCGGCCCTTCCCGATTCGGCATCGATGCGGTATACAGCTGTAATCGATTATGTGTGACGTCATTCCGGCTCCTCCCCCTCCCTTCCCACAGCACAGTTTTTACTGGAATGACAAGACGCTGACCGGTTGGTGCGTCTGCCGCCGTTCTCTCCTTCTTGGATGAGGTAGTCTCAGAGTGCTGCCCCCACCCAAGCTCTCCTCTTGTAGCTCTACACACTGAGACCTGTCATCTCCCCAATGGGCGGGGACGCAGAGCCGCATGGAGCTGTGACACACAGATCACTGCTGGTATCACCACATCTGTGGGAGGAGGCCTAGAAGTCTGCTTCAGGAAATCAGCTGCGAGGAGAGGAGGGGGGATGCTAGGAGTGATTCGAAGGCGAGACACAAGCTTGTCATGCTAGATGTATGTGAGGGGTGAGCACTGAGTGCATAGAAGTGGCACCCCCCACCACCACCTCTGCTGCACCTATCCTGTATATGTGTACTATGTGCCTAACACTTTGGTGGCTGCACTCTCTTTCTGTCTTTCTTCCTGAGATTTCCCTATCATCTCTCCCCTCTGGAAACATCCTGTGATCTTCAAGCAGTATATTTCTTGCTGATTGGAATGTCTTCCTTTTATTTATTTTTTTCAGTGTTGTTGACCTGTTTACTATCCAAGTTGCTGCCAAAAGACTCAATATTTTTTTTAAAGTGATGCTAAAGGGTATTATTTTTTTCTTTAAAATAAAAAAGGTATCATACCTGCTGACCATCTCTTGTATAATGTCTGCAGTCTCTGACCATCTCCTGTATCATGTTTGCAGTCTCTAACCATCTCCTGTATCATGTTTGCAGTCTCTGACCGTCTCTTGCACCATGTCTGCAGTCTCTGACCATCTCTTGTATAATGTCTGCAGTCTCTGACCATCTCTTGCATCATTGTCTGAAGTCTCGAGCCGTGACCCTAATCGTGATGCATCGTGATGCATCGCGGAATCAAATCGAATCGTTGACTAGATAATCGTAATCGAATCGAATCGTGAGTCCAGTGAAGATGCGCACCCCTACTGTGCAGGCCAGTCAAGTTCCTCCACCCCAAACTCGCTCATCAATGTCTTTATGGACCTTGCCTTGTGCACTGGTCCAAATAATTTGGTGGAGGGGGGAGTATGGTGTGGGGTTGTTTTTCAGGGGTTGGGCTTGGCCCCTTAGTTTCAGCGAAGGGAACTCTTAAGGCTTCAGCATACCAAGACATTGTATTTACACCTGAAGCAGATCGCAAGGGCAGTGCGATTGGAATGCGGTAAGGGAAACACGCACAGATCATGGCATTTCCCTCACCGCATTAGAGTGAACCTAGACTAAAAGTTGTACATGGTCCACACTTGCAGTTCAGCAGTCCTTCAAGTCTGTGGGAAGTCCAAACAATTCAGAGGTTTTATATACCCAAATTCCACTTGAGTCCCTTATACAGGCACTATCAGCAGCATAGCAACAATAGGGCCATGTACAAATTTTCCTTCATAATATATATATATATATATATATAGTAAAACCTTGGTTTGAGAGTGTTTTGCAAGACAAGCAAAAAGTTTTAATACATTTTGACTTGATATACAAGCAATGTCTTGATATACAAGTAGTGTCATGTCACAAATGAGTATAAAAGATAAGAGAGGGGCCTCAAAGTATGGTTACTTTTAATGAAGGTACAACATTTAGCAACTCATATGGTTGATGATTAAAACAGGCACATCTAAGTATGCAGGCATTTGGGGTAAAGATATCCACATGGACCGTCCTCTGTACTGCCATCAACGTCATCCCTTCCACACTGCACTCCACGAGCACTTCAACCCTCGCGTTCAGATCGCTCTACTGCAGGATAGTCTTTCCGGTCACAATTGAAGACTGACAGCGGTGAGAGATGGCAGTGCGGAGGGTGGTCTATGTGGACAGCTTTACCCCGGATGCCTGCATACTTAGATGTGCCTCTTTTAATCATCAACCGTGTGAGTTTCATTAAATGTAACCATATTGCTACACTTAGAGGCTCCTCTCTTCTCTTTTATACTTGGTAGCTTGGATTTTGCTTCTAATCCCCTTGTGGAAGCGGTCATTTGTGAATGGACATTTTATGGTTACACAACCTATCACATTGCTATAATCTTTTTATATGGATTATAAACTGGAAGATTTATGAATAAATGGTTGTGGAACAAATCATCTGAGTTTCCATTATCTCTAGTGCTTTGGATTACAAGCATGTTTCCAGAACGAATTATGCTCACAATCCAAGGTTTTACTGTATATATATATATATATATTTATATACTATATTGTCAAAAGTATTGGGACACCGGCCTTTGCACGTACATGAACTTTAATGGCATTCCAGTCTTAGTCTGTAGGGTTCAATATTGAGTTGGCCCACCCTTTGCATCTATAACAGCTTCCACTCTTCTGGGAAGGCTGTCCACAAGGTTTAGAAGTGTGTCTATGGGAACATTGGACCATTCTTCCAGAAGGGCACTTGTGAGGTCAGGCACTGATGTTGGACGAGAAGGACCAGCTCGCAGGACTCGCTCATCCTCACTATATTGCCAAAAGTGTTGGGCCACCCCTCCAAATCATTTGGTGGAGGGGAGATTAAGGTGTGGTGTTGTTTTTCAGGTGTTGGGCTTGGCCCCTTAGTTCCAGTGAAGGAAACTCTTAAGGCGTCAGCAAACCAAGACATTTTGGACAATTTCATGCTGCCAACTTTGAGGGAACAGTTTGGGGATGGCCCCTTCCTGTTCCAACATGACTTTGCACCAGTGCACAAAACAAGGTCCATATACTTCTCAATACTTTTGACAATATAGTGTATAGTCAATAGTTTAGGTGATATCCTCACATCATACATATAAAATTGTGAAAAACGTGTGCACCAACAACCCAGACAATAGGGAGTTAAATATTACAGTCCAAATAAGTATGAACAAAGGATAGGTTCACCTTTGTAAAAAAAATAAAAAAATAAATGCACATCTTTTTGCAGGTTAAAAAAAATGTGCATTTATTATTTTTTTTACTAGAACCCTGCAAAGCATTGCACCCATGATCAGCAGATCACAGTTGCAATTCAGGGTTCCTGCAGACTGTCAGTGTAAGTTGTCTGCTTGTGCCTCATATGAGCAGGCAGTTAGACAATGACAGCAAGAAACAATTAGCTACCTAGAGCGCTCAAGAGTACCCTGGTAGTTCATTGAGAATTACATGTGGACAACCACAAAGGATGTCGGCAGTTGTAGTCCTCCCATTCACAGAACTCTGTAAATTAATGACGTGGGTGGGCAGAGCCCCACATGGCTGTGTTTTTTTAAATTGTGACAACAAGTTCGGGGAGAAGTGGGTCAGGGGAGGAACATGTAACATGTTCCCAAAGGTGAACTTATCCTTTAAGGAACAATACAGCAAAGGGTGTCATCAGATGTCACAAGAAAAAATGGACAGGAATCTTCCAGTTGGTATTCATGCAAAAATTCAACCAGGAAAATAGCATCTAGTGCTGTACACCTACATTAGAAAACTCTGCAGCTTACCAAAACTCATTGATCCTCAGGCTATAAGTGGCCACCTGGGTCAAGCCAAACAATCAGCCCAGCTTTTCACATGCGATCCCCTCAGCTCTCCAGGTACAGCTTACCAAGTATATGAACATAAAACACAAAAACAAACACCTCCAATAGTGTAATAAAATAAAGCCAATTTTATTAAAAATTATTAAAAACACTCACATATTACTGTGAATAAAAGAGTACCCTATATACCCAATAGAAATCCTGCTTCATACAATCAATAGTAATGGCCAGTATCCATGACGGCATTCATGCATCCTAGGTACCTCCCGATGCGTTTCATCATACGTGATGTCGTCAGGGGCAAAAGTTTGTTCTTGTGTGTTATGTTCATATACTTAGCATGCTATACCTGGAGGAGTACTCCTTTGGATAGCTGAGCTGGTTATTTGTGTGGACCTAGATAGATGCCTCTTTTAATCTTTTAAATACAATTGACCACTCATATTGACCCCCTGAGGGTCAATGAGCTTTGTCAGCTGCAGAGTTTTCTAATGTAAGTGTACAGCACTGGATGTAGTTTTTCCTGGTTGAGGTTGGACTCTCTTCTTTCATTTCACATGAATACCATTCTTAATTTTGCATTTGAGCAGATGTCACTCCCAGCTATCATGTGGTGGATTTATCCCTTCAGGCTGAGTTTACATCACAGCAAGCACACGTGCATTGAGGTATGTTTTTGTAGTGCATTGATGTGCATTTTTGATTTGTCGTGCATTGTTTTGATGCATTATTGATGTGTCATACTGTGCTGTGTTGTCCTGTGTTGTGTCATTTTATTAAAGGTGCATTTCCTGTGACATCACTTCCTCCATGGTTAGTGACTGAGTGCTGGAATCCTTGGGGTGCTGGCAACCGCCATTCTGAGGCCGAGGAGGTGTCAAAATTGTGGCTTTTGGGTTTACCTTTTGTTCACTAAGCTGGAAGGCAATGTTTTGAATCTTATATGATCTGATCTAAGTGCACACCCTGATACCTTTTTCTGCTTTACCAGGATATACTGAATGTTAAAAGGCAAGTTTGCTTAATTTGATTACTTATTTTTCTGAGATAATGCATAATCCACTGTATAAAACAGATAATTTCACACTGTATATCATTCCTTTTGGTTGTGGTGAGAAGCCTCCGCTTTGTCATTCATTGCTGACCTCTTTGTATGTGTACCCCCAACGTATTTGTTAAATAGAGTGAGGTAGGATCAGAACAACCACTGTTAGGGAAATGTATGAACTCTTTGCATTTGTTATGTTTACCGTTATAATTGAAGGGGCAAGTAAAAAAATCCCAAATTTTGGGTTGTCCCTAGAACAGTAATAGTGGGCAAATCTTCCAATGGGGCTACTAGTTCTAGTGACCCTGGTGACAACTAGTGATTGCCTTACTCTGGGGAGATTCCCTCTCACTTCCTTTTTTATTTATGGAACAGGAAGAGAAAGGAAATCTCCACAATGGGACACAGATAGCAAAAAAAACTAAAAGCAAAGTTATGCTGTCAGTTCTACTTTAGCATTTGTGTGTGTATATATATATATACAGGGAGTGCAGAATTATTAGGCAAGTTGTATTTTTGAGGAATAATTTTATTATTGAACAACAACCATGTTCTCAATGATTCCAAAAACTCATTAATATCAAAGCTGAATATTTTTGGAAGTAGTTTTTAGTTTGTTTTTAGTTGTAGCTATTTTAGGAGGATATCTGTGTGTGCAGGTGACTATTACTGTGCATAATTATTAGGCAACTTAACAAAAAACAAATATATACCCATTTCAATTATTTATTTTCAGCAGTGAAACCAATATAACATCTCAAAATTCACAAATATACATTTCTGACATTCAAAAACAAAACAAAAACAAATCAGTGACCAATATAGCCACCTTTCTTTGCAAGGACACTCAAAAGCCTGCCATCCATGAATTCTGTCAGTGTTTTGATCTGTTCACCATC
>BLSH010205259.1:475829-486524 GCA_018402905.1 Glandirana rugosa
AACCAGAACGTCGAGTCAAAGTCCCAGAACCATTAGAAGAATATCGGATCCGGTAGAGATACAATATATATACAGAAACTCAATACACAGCCATTAATGTCTAAACCGCTGGCAACAAAAGTGAATACACCCCTAAGTGAAAATGTCCAAAATGGGCCCAATTAACCATTTTACTTCCCCAGTGTCATGTGACTCGTTAGTTTTACAAGGTCTCAGGTGTGAATGGGGAGCAGGTGTGTTAAATTTGGCGTTATCACTCTCACTCTCTCATACTGGTCACTGGAAGTTCAACGTGGCACCTCATGGCAAAGAACTCTCTGAGGATCTGCAAAAAGGAATTGTTGCTCTACATAGAGATGGCCTAGGCTATAAGAAGATTACCAAGACCCTGAAACTGAGCTGCAAGACCAAGACCATATGGCGGTTTAACAGGACAGGTTCCACTCAGAACAGGCCTCACTATGGTCGACGAAAGAGGTTTAGTGCATGTGCTCAGCGTCATTTCCAGAGGTTGTCTTTGGGAAATAGGTGTATGAGTGCTCCCAGCATTTCTGCAGAGATTGAAGGGGTGGGGTGGGGGGGTCAGCCTGTCAGTGCTCAGACTATAGACCACACACTGCATCAAATTGGTTTGCATAGCTGTCATCCCAGAAGGAAGCCTCTTCTAAAGATGATGCACAAGAAAGCCTGCAAACAGAAGTGATAACAAATTACACAAAGCATATCCATCACCTGCAGACATATGGATTATATATATCTATAACTCTTCATCCATCTCCCATATTGAGCATGAGTAGTCTATCCATGGTCAGATTCACCGGGGCACACCCTGGTACATCCAGCCACGGTGCCCATAGTTTTAGCAGTACAACCAACCTCTATGTTGATATATAATTTTTTTTCCATTCTCATGACTTCCCCTATGTTCTTGACCCATTCCATCAGTGTAGGGGGATCCTCAGATTTCCAATGAACCATAATCAGTTTCCTTGCTTGAAACAAAACTCTATGGATTGCCTCCCGTGTATGCGTTTCCCACTCATATTTCTCCAGTGTACCCAACAGACATGCTTTTGATTCCACAGAAAGTGATACCTTGAAAACCATGCTAATTTTGTTCACTATCCCTGTCCAATATGTGTGGAGCTTTGGACACCTCCACAACATATGGATGAGATAACCATAGTCTCGTTTACAGCGCGTACATGTGGATTCTGGTTGTAGGTGCATCAAGTGACATCTATGAGGGGTGTAGTATACTCGTAGCAATATGTATAGTTGGGTGAGTCACTGGGTCACGTTCAGTGAGCAAATTGTCACTGCCTGAAACGCTTCCTCCCACTGGCCCACATCCATTTTGCCTACATTCTGTTCCCACTGGTCCCTCACCCTCAGAGGATGCTGCTTCAAATACGACTGTGGTAGTATGGCATAACATTGTGAAATCAGGGGAATCACAAGGAATTTTTCCCCCCGCTATAGCAATTTGGATAATGCTTTGCTGGGGTTTTTTGCCTTCCTCTGGATCAACTGTGGGATTGTATGGTTATATATCATTATATATCATTTTTTGTTTTTTTTTTGGTTGAACTGGATGGACTTGTGTCTTTTTTCAACCTGACTAACTATGTAACTATATAACTATGAAGCCCTCAGATGAATCAGCATCTCTGATTAGACTGAAAACTGGAGTAGGGGACAAGTGCCACTTTGTGCCCTAAATGCATGTTGCAATTGTATGTAAAGGAAATACATTGTAGACGGTAACTTATATTGGAGTTCTAACTCCTCAAACTGTAGTAGCTTCCCATGTAGGAAGAGTTGTGTAAGGTGAGTCACTCCATATTTCCCCCACTGTGCACTATGTTGTATTTTGGCTATTTCTAAGTATGTGTCATTTTGCTAGATTGGGCTGAAATCTGTATAGCCTGTCAATTTCTGTAAATAATTGTTTTTGTTCCACACTTTTTAAATAAGACTGTATGTGGGGTACTTTTTATGAGGCAAACCCAGGGCCTGAGCTTCCAAAGCCTGTGGAAGAGGACCTCTTCTAATCGTATATTCCATTACTGCCTGCAAGGAGCTGCCCACCCCACCCTCGGGTTCCCTCTGTTCCTGCATGGTGGCTATTAGATGTTGTAGCTGGGCTGCAATGTAATACAACCAGGGGTTTTGCAATGCCAACCCAGCATCATCTTTGTACCTCTGGAGATTTCCCAGTTTAATCCTCGGGGGTTTATCCTTCCAAAATAAAGAGCGAGTTTCGTTTGGAATAGCTTGAACTTCTACTTTAAGGAACAGTTTACTAAATATTCCTGCTTGCAAATTCTGGCCTGGTACAGCAGAACTGGTATACCTAATCATGTTTGTGGGCAAGAAGGCCTTTGCTCTAGGGGACATTTAATGAGGTAATACTAACAAAGAGCAACCCCAATCATGTCTTCAATAACAGACATTGCTGTATATGAAGAATGGTGAAATGTGCAGATGGCATTTTGGCTTACAAATGGAAGGTGTTACACACCTGTGAAAGCAGCTTGCATTCTTCACAGTTTTGTTAGGGATATAGATGGGTACAGTTTTAAAGATACCTTCCACAACCTGGAATAAAATTAGTGGACACCTGTTAGAAGACCAAAGGGTGCCCTAGCTGTCTGAAATAAAATGGCTGAGTACTTTTGTTCACCAGCAGGTCAAGTTTCCTGGCAGAAAAAATCAGCTGTAATATCGCAGTTTTGTCTCAAACAAAATTGAAAATATAATCTAGTTGTTACTGCAAGAGAACATTTTTTAGGGGAGGAATCGTTAGCTTTATACACTGGGACATGACCATTTGGTTTAGTTACTCAGTTTGGATTGTTGGGATAGGTTTTTGGTCTTGAGTATTGCGCTTGCGGTAAACACAATAAAGTGATCATCTCCCATCTACAGTGCCTCTGTAAACAGTTTGATTACTAAACTGTTGCAATCTGTTCATAGTATGAGGATCTGCAGCAAGACCTACAGGGAATAATATTTCTCTTTAGAAGCTAAAACAGCACAATTGCAAAAGATGCTTATTCGGTTATACAGGTATAATTTTTTTTGATTGATTCTTGCAGGTGATGACAGCAAAATCTGCATAGGGGCAAGCAGCAAGGTGATCATGTACATCAACTTTACAGGTAACTAGCTAATCAGATGTAATGTAATACAAGTAGTATGATGTTGCTGAAAAAGAACTGAGCTGGTGAGTCGGAAACTCACATTTTCAAACCTTTTAAGATGAAAATGAAGGAAAATGAATTTGATCTTCCTCCCATGTTAATGCTATATTGTTTTGGTTTGACTGGCAAGGCTCATTCCTTAGTTTCCTTATCTACTCTTGTTGTGAGTACCCAACATCCGCATTTCTGAACAGTAGTGAAGTGTTATAAACATTATTTTTAGACAGTAAATGATATGATGCCATAGAGGCCATATAAACAATTGCAATTGCAGCGCAACCCCCGCAGGAGCCGCTTAAGTATGTTCAGTCCTTTACACTGCCTCTCAACCCCAATAACAGCCTCAGTCCCCTCTGGCATACCTGGCAATACTGGGTTGAAGTATTATTGTATTAGTTCTCCTTTAAGTAAAGACACAGTAATGAAACAAACAAGACTGAGATAGATCCATAGTGTTTACTCAAATATATATTTTAGGAAGAACTTGAACCCACCAGGGTAAAATTAAGCACATCAAATAATTATCTTAACTGAATAAATGTTACACACAATTGAATGATATGATATGTTACTTATGATTCTATACATTAGACCAGTATGTATATAAGCAGGTCAGTATACTGTGCGTGAAAGTGGGGCAAAGGAGAGCAGTGTCAGGCCACTCTCTACTGCTCACTCACCTGACACCAACAAACAGTAGATAAACAAGTGCAACACCAGCAAGCAGTAGATAAACAGGTGCAACACAAGAATGATAAATGCAGCAATATTCAAAATGCTTTAAAGAAGCGAGTTCTTTGGTGAATGCAGCTCTATAACAAACTCTGGCAAAGCAGTATAGGCTCAGTAAGTGGATGAAGAGTAGTTGTAGTTCAATGTTCCTTGCTTGACACTTTAGTTGATCTTCAGCTAGCTTTTGTAGATTGAATACAAGAAAACACAGTCACTTCCAGCGCCAAAAGGTCTTCCGTAATAAACAACAGCAAGGGTACGACAACTCCAAAACTAGGTGGATGCTGCCCTCCTCGGTTGCGGGTAATCTGATGAAAACTAGAGAAAAGACAAAAAGGAAGGCGCTCACACCTAGTGCATTACCAAAGACATTTAATAGAATAAAAATAGGTTAAGAGGGGGTACTCACAGAGTAGCAACTCTCAAATAAGCCATGCAGCAAAACAATGTTACAGGTGTGGAAACAGGAAAGGGTAATGGATAAAATCTGATGCGTTTTGGGGGTGAACCACCTTCAGCTCAGCTCCGAAGAAGGGCGTTCATCCCCGAAAAGCATTAGCTTTCATCCATTACCCCTTGCTGTGTCCGCACCTGTAACATTGTTTTGATGCATGGCTTTTTTGAGAGTTGCTACTCTGTGAGTACCCACTTTTAACCTGTTTTTATTCTATTAAATTTATTTGGTAATGCACTAGGTGTGTGTGCCTTCCTTTTTGTCTTTTCTCTAGCTTTTCTAGATTGAATGGTATATACCAACCAAGGCTGATGAAATAAAGTGAATTCCCAGGAAGTGTATTGTAATTATATAAAACACTCTGCTGGAAAGCTTTACAGTGATCACTGACTTTAAACTGTAGGACTACAAATAGCAGAAATCCAATATAGTGTATGCATGCTTGTACTCCACTTATATTCCCAACGTTAATAACTAGGCCTTGACTGCTAGTAAATGTAGAGAATCAGGCTATGTGTGTACAGTGTCTGTCACATGGGTCTTCACCCGCTCACCAACTGGAACACAGGATATGGATGATGATGGCACTGTAATTGCAGATGATGAGGACGATGATCCCTCAGGTATCTGGCTCAAAGGGATGATCCAGGTCTGTCCGCTGGCGTTCCTTCAGTTATCTTGTTGATACCTCTGTATTAGCAGGCCATAATCGCTGCGACGCCTAGCAGCAGGCTCTCTGCACACAAAGCCACGCTGGTTCCAAGAGAGAGAGGCAGGCCCAAAGCCTCTGTTCTTATATCCTCTCCCATGAGGCACCTCTTCTCCCAAAAAAACCTTCTGCCGCACAGCCTGTAGGTAAATGTAGTTCTCTCCCAGTACAGCCAGGGATACATTCTTGCAAGTAAACTATATATACCAAAAGGTATTGTTTTGTTCTGAAAGGAAATGACACAGAGTCCTTTGTAGCTGCTGCTTGTTAAACCCCCATTCATTGGCTCCTGTAACTGCTCCATCCATTGGCTTTCTTCCTCCTGCCAATAGGAACACAGTAGGGGAGCAGAGTAATCTGATGCCTGTGTGTGTGTGTGTAGAGAGAGAGAGAAACAAAAAAACTCATACAGGTACCAACAGTCAGCTCCACATACATGACACTGCACACTGTCTCTGGATTGCAGGTATATACAGTATCTCACAAAAGTGAGTACACCACTCATTTTTCAATATTTTATTCTATCTTTTCATGTGACAACACTGAAGAAATGACACTTTCCTACAATGTAAAGTAGAGAGTGTACAGCTTGTATAACAGTGTAAATTTGCTGTCCCCTCAAAATAACTCAACTCATAGCCATTAATGTCAAATGGTTGGCAAAGAAAGTGAGTACACCCCGAAGTGAAAATGTCCAAATTGGGCCCAAAGTGTCAATAATTTGTGTGGCCACCATTTTTTTCCAGCACTGCCTTAACCCTCTTGGGCATGGAGTTCACCAGAGCTTCACAGACTGCCACTGGAGTCCTCTTCCACTCCTCCACGATGACATCACGGAGCTGGTGGATATTAGAGACCTTGCACTTCTCTACCTTCCATTTGAGGATGCCCCACGGATGCTCAATAGGGTTTAGGTCTGGAGACATGCTTGGCCAGTCCATCACCTTTATCCTCAGCTTCTTTAGCAAGGCAGTGGTCGTCTTGGAGGTGACCCCCCACCCCTTCAACCTCTGCAGCAATGCTGGCAGCACCCATACGCCTTTTTCCCAAAGACAACCTCTGGATATGACGCTGAGCATGTGCACTCAATTTCTTTGGTCGACCATTTCAAGGCCTGTTCTGAGTGGAAGCTGTCCTGTTAAACCGGGTCTTGGCCACCATGCTGCAGCTCAGTTTCAGGGTCTTGGCAATCTTCTTATAGCCTAGGCCATTTTTATGCAAAACAACAATTCTTTTTTTTCAGATCCTCAGAGAGTTCTTTGTCATGAGGTGTTATGTTGAACTTCCAGTGACCAGTATGAGAGAGTGAGAGCGATAACAACAAATTTAACACATCTGCTCCCCATTCACACCTGAGACCTTGTAACACTAACAAGTCACATGACACCGGGGAGGGAAAATGGCTAATTGGGCCCATTTTGGACATTTTCACTTAGGGGTGTACTCATTTTTGTTGCCAGCGGTTTAGACATTAATGTCTGTGTGTTGAGTTATTTTGAGGGGACAGCACATTTACACTGTTATACAAGCTGTACATTCACTACTTTATATTGTAGCAAAGTGCCATTTCTTCAGTGTTGTCACGTGAAAAGATATAATAAAATATTTACAAAAATGTGAGAGGTGTACTCACTTTTGTCAGATACTGTATGTGTATACAGCTCCCTGCTGCACAATGATTTATCAAAGTGTCTGAAATGAAAAACTGTATCTGCTTTGCAAATACATACTCTTTGTCATGTTCTAACTGTAGGTGCAAACCTTTTTTCTGGTTCTTACTGGGTAATATTCTGAAATTAATCAGCCCAAGTAGCAGATCTGGAACAGCTGCATGTTACTCTTTGGTACTTTGAGGCTTATGAGGCCACAAAGTCTAAACCTGATAATACTAAAGGAACTTGACTGGCCTGCACAGAGTCCTGGCCTCAACCTGATAAAACACCTTTGGGATGAATTAGAACGAAGACAGTGAGCCAGGCCTTCTCTTTCAACATCAGTACCTGACCTCACAAATGCACTTCTGTAAGAATGGTCAAACATTCCCATAGACACACTCCTAAACCTTGTGGACAGCCTTCCCAGAAGAGTTTAAGCTGTTATAGCTGCAAAAGGTGGGCCAACTCAATATTGAACCCTATGGACTAAGACTGGGATGCCATTAAAGTTCATGTGCGTGTAAAGGCAGATGTCCCAATACTTTTGATAATATAGTATATATATATATATACATTTTCGCTCGTCTTCCTTCTGGGGCCATGGACTCTGGCTGTGTGACTGGCCAGAGCCGCATGACGTCACTCCCACACATGTGCGAGGGAGCCGCCGGGCACGGCACTCACTCCTGAGGAGACGGCAAGGGAGGCATACGCCGATGACATTATACAGTAAATACCGTATATACTCGTGTATAAGTCGACCAGTGTATAAGTCGACCCCCTACTTTTGCCCAAAAAATATGGGAAACCGTATTGACCCGCGTATAAGCCTAGGGTGGGAAATGCAGCAGCCAGAACACAGGGACTGGGAGCCAGAACACAGGGATTTTAGCCAGGACACAGGGATTTTAGCCAGAACACAGGGATTTTAGCCAGGGCTCAGGGATATTAGCCAGGACACATGGCTTTTAGCCAGGACACAGGGATATTAGCCAGGACACAGGGATATTAGCCAGGACCCAGGGATTTTAGCCAGGACACAGAGACTGTAGCCAAAACGCATAAGGGATAAGTAAGGTAGTTTCACATTAAACAGAGCTCTGCTGCTTCTAAGAGCCGTTCTGTGCTTGTAACTGTGACTAAACACATTGGAATGTAGAGAATGCTGAGAGAGAGCTGCAGCTCTTCACTGAGATCAGGAGGTGGGCGGGACTGAACAGCTAACATCAGGTTGTCCCGCCCACCTCCCGACATCAAGCTGAAAATCTGACACCTCTCTCAGCATTCTCTACATTCCAATGTGATTAGTCACAGTTACAAGCACAGAATGGCTCTTAGAAGCAGCACAGCTCTGTTTAATGTGAAACTACTGATCACCACAGACACTGACTCGGGTATAAGCCGAGGGGGTCTTTTTCAGCACAAAAAATGTGCTGAAAAACTCGACTTATACCCGAGTATATACGGTACCTCCTAAACGGTGCACGTTTAGGAGATATTTACATTACCTAGAGGTAAGCCTTATTGTAAGCTTAACTATAGGTACAATTTACACAGGGAGGTTCACAACCTCTTTAATGCTGCACTGCTAATGTCGGACTGTATTATAGGATATAATTTTGCAACAAGGTATCTGCTCTTCTCCAATTGGCGTTGAGCAAATTATTACCTACCAGATCTTGGTTACATCTGATAGTAGATGGAGTGCTCATAAGGCAGACATAAAATCCAGTGTATTCCAGTCCTGGCAGGAATGGGACAGGGGGTGTCCTTAAACTGTATATATTCTGTTGATAATAAATATACAGATTGACATTTGTTGTATTGAAAGACGTTGATACTTTAAGATGTCAGTTATGTGTTGTCAAAAATAGCATTTTCCAGGCCTAACCAGTATTCATATACGTATCCTGCCCAGGCTTAGCTGTCAAACAGCCTGGCATCTGAATTTTAAACATATGTCCTCCAGAACACTTTCATAGGAGCTGTTCCTGGCATGTCCAAGAGGGAGGAAGTCCTCAGCAAGGCCCCTACATAGGGATAATTTCTTTTTGATGGAGCTGTGCTCTTAAAGGAAGAAAATGTATGCTAAAGGATCAAAGAAAGTCTTAGTTGGCTTTAACAACCTCCATCCTGTCCTTTCAAAAACAGTACAATCAACAAGTTAAAAATGATGGTAAAACAATCGTATACTGAAGACATACTATGAAGTTTTAAAGTATAATTCATTGTAAAACTTTTTTTTTTTAATGTTGGATAGAGTGCAGAGGAATTAGAAGCCCTGTCAATTTTATTGCTGTCGGTGCCCCCAATATGGAGATTTGAGCTTCTGGTAACACCTGTGTTTCCCATACCCTACATTGACCCTACATTCACACCTATGCATCTTTTAGTGCTTTTTGCAGTTTGCAGAAATGCACTACAGTACATTTAACATAGCTTCATATGGTACAAGTTCAAATCTATGTGTTTTTCAGCCAATGCATTTTTGGAAAGGCTCAGGGACTTTTTTTCCTGCAGCAGATTGCGTTTTGCATGTAATAGACTTCAATGGAGCCGCGCCAAACACGCAAATGTTGTGTTTTTGATGCGTTTTTTTTTCACTTTAACACACTGTGTATGTTTTTTTTGATAAGGAGTGGACTAGAAAGCCGACCCTCACGTCCTTAACAACTGATGAGTCATCGGGTTCCCCCCCTGACAGCTGACAGTAAAAAAAAGAATTGCTGGCAAAAAAAAAAAAGTATTGACGATGGATCTACATGGGGGGGACATTGTTTTTTATTTTTGAATAAAGATCTTGTTAAAAACTCTTGTACAGGTGGTCCACTAGTTACAAACATCCGACTTACAAACGACACCTACTTACAAACGGAGGGAGACAACAGGAAGGATGACTAGGAAGGGAAATTCACTCCTGTAAGAGTTCTTATGGGAAAAAGGGTGTCCCCACTGATGCTTTATCACCAAGGTTTGTTTCCACAACCCAAAATTTTCAAAATCCAATTATCATTGGGACAGGAAGTGAGGTGACATCTTCTGAACAGAAACATAGACAGCAAAACAAACATTACAGGGGTGTTAACCCTTCCCTATGTTATCCAAAAAGTTTAAAAAAAAGTTTTTTTGGCTGAAGCTACACTTAAAAAAAGTACCTGTTACGACTTACAAACAAATTCAACTTAAAGTGGTAGTAAACCCTCCTATCATTTTCAGCTAAGGAAGCTGCCATCTTGGCCTCTGTTTAATCTACAACTGCCGTGATGTTGCACATGTGATCAGCTATGATACCAGCCATTGGATGGTTTGACAGTTTAGTTTAGAGCACAGCCAATGGGAGTGTTACATTTCCGGCACTTGCCGGAAATGTAACTGGTTTTTAAACTGTTAAATGGATGGATTTACTACCGCTTTAAGAACAAACCTACAGTCCCTATCCTGTTGTTGGTAACCCGGGGACTGCCTGTACTGTCTTTATTCAATTATAACTTTTTTTGGTGAATGGGTAGGGGTACTACGTACTTCATACTCATTCACATGGGGATCTGCCCCCCCCCCCCCCATGTAATCTGGGGGCCCCTGGATCTGGAAGCCATACACTGGCTTCCCGGTCCGCTCCTAAGCAACCAACTATACACAGTGTGTTAAAGAGAAAAAAACCTGCAAAACTGCATGAAAACTGCATGCAAAACTGCATGCAAAAATGCAGGTTTAAAAACGCAAACCAAACGGTATCAATTGCATAGATGTGAACCTAGACTGAAGGTGTAAAGTAGTACTACATAAGCAATATGTGTATACAGTAAGTGTAATAAGTGTCATTATTTCTTTTTTTGTTTCATATGTGCAGGCTTAAAATAAAAAGAAATGCCACTGGATAACAAAACAGTGGAAATCCTGGCCCTGGCCCTGGCCTTCTTGGCCTTTTAGCAGACCCAT
>BLSH010205259.1:486534-504851 GCA_018402905.1 Glandirana rugosa
GTTGTAGTGCCGTCAACATCTAATTTGTCTCCGGTTCTACCGTCGAAGGAATCGACTTTTAAGGAAGCTGCCATCTTGGCCTCTGTTTAATCTACAACTGCCATGATGCTGCACATGTGATCAGCTTTGACACCAGCCATTGGATGGTTTGACAGTTTGGTTTAGAGCACAGCCAATGGGAGTGTTACATTTCCGGCACTTGCCGGAAATGTAACTGTTTTTTAAACTGTTAAATGGATGGGTTTACTACCGCTTTAAGAACAAACCTACAGTCCCTATCTTGTTTGTAACCCGGGGACTGCCTGTACTGTCTTTATTCAATTATAACTTTTTTTGGTGAATGGGTAGGGGTACTACGTACTTCATACTCATTCACATGGGGATCTGCCCCCCCCTATGTAATCTGGGGGCCCCTCGATCTGGAAGCCATACACTGGCTTCCCGGTCCGCTCCTAAGCAACCAACTATACACAGTGTGTTAAAGAGAAAAAAACCTGCAAAACTGCATGAAAACTGCATGCAAAACTGCATGCAAAAATGCAGGTTTAAAAACGCAAACCAAACGGTATCAATTGCATAGATGTGAACCTAGACTGAAGGTGTAAAGTAGTACTACATAAGCAATATGTGTATACAGTAAGTGTAATAAGTGTCATTATTTCTTTTTTTGTTTCATATGTGCAGGCTTAAAATAAAAAGAAATGCCACTGGATAACAAAACAGTGGAAATCCTGGCCCTGGCCCTGGCCTTCTTGGCCTTTTAGCAGACCCATGACACATTCATTTTGTTTGCTTTTATACAGCATTTCTTTTTGAACTTGACCACCATACTCATTGATATTGATCATTTTCAGACCCGTTGTTAACACACAGCTATATGTGTTATGGATGGTACCAAGAACATTTGGCATTCTGAGATGCAGACTCCAATATAGTTAACTTTTTCTGCTCCCATGCTTCCTGAACCCACTTGCTTTATATGATACAGTACCTAATACACAATAAGCCCATTTACATTCCGACTGCATTCCCTGCATAAGCACCGTGGATTTTCTGGGCTTTATAAAAATATGAAAAGAATGTTTTTAATGAAATTAAGTCTTCTGAGCCCGGCTGTTTCATAAAAGACTAATTTGGAGGTGAACACACAGCCCAGACAAATCAACACAAAGTCATTTTTCCCTTCGGGACATTTCACAAAAGAATGTACCAGGAAGGAGAGGGAGTGTCCTTGAGGTGGGCAGCTAGACTAAGAAGTGGGAGACAAGAATGCCCAATAAACCTGGCACTGGCCATTGCTTTTACCGTGTAGCTATGATTATATCGTCATTAACTGAATTATCACACAGGAAAGACTTATTGATGCCAATGAGTGTGGACTGATAAACTTATTAGTGAGTTTCCTTTCCCACTGCTTGCTGTCTTTGCCAGACAAGGCAAATGTCATGCTTAGGTGACTTTTAAACTCAGGAAGCATGTATTACATGCTGCTGGAACACTTACATTCGTAGGAAGTGGAGGTTAACCCTTGCACTTGTATTAGTGAATGACCAGAAAAATCACTAAACCAAAAGTCAGGAGTATGAACATACAGTAGATCTGAAAGTTGGAAATGGGCAGAAAATAAATTGCAATAAATGGCAGAAAATCAATTACCACCAAGACCTGGTGGAACAGAACCGATGTAGATGCTAATTCAGTTCAGGTAACTAAACCAAAGATGAATGAAAAATATAATATATTGCTGTCAGGGGCGTAACTACAGGGGTTGCAATTGCAACCAGGCCCCATGCGCCAGGGGGCCCGTGTGCCTCCCTTGTACACCTGAATAGGAGGGATGGCGGGGGCAGCTTTTAGAGGAACCAATCTCCTCTATTTTCCTCCTAATGCAGGAGATTGGTTACTCTACATACTGCCCCCACCACCCCTCCTATACAGTTTAGTTGTCTTCTGCTGTTCCCAGGGTCCCTGTGTGCTTCTCTAGTCCCCACCCAGCACAGAGCTGCTACCTTCCCCCCTCCTCTCTCTGGTAGAAGATGTGTCATGATGGAGAGATGGGAATGGGTCAGTAAATTTGTCATTTACCGGCTCCTTCCTTTTCTGAATGAAGAGTCAGTGATTGGTACCAATTGGTTCATTCATAACTGAAACATAGTAAACTGTTTTTACTATACTTCCACTTCTGAATGAATGGGAGGCTCGGTACACAGCTATTCTTGTCCATTCATTCTGTGCCGCTGAGGCTACACAGATGGAGATTGATTGCAGAGGTTTGTTTAGACCCCTGATATCTCATTAACCACTTCTGCCCCGGAAGGATTTCACACTTTAGGACCGGAGCCCTTTTTGCGATTCGGCGCTGCGTCGCTTTAACTGACAATTGCGCGGTCGTGCGACGTTGTACCCAAACGAAATTTGCGTCCTTTTTTTCCCACAAATAGAGCTTTCTTTTGGTGGTATTTGATCACCGCTGCGTCATTTCTGATCGCCGCTATAAACAAAAGAAGAGCGACAATTTAGCAAAAAAAAACCAAATTTCTTACTTTTTGCTAAAATACAAATCCAAAAAAAATATAAAAAAACATTTTTTTTCATCGGTTTTGGCCGATTTATATTCTTCCTCATATTTGTATTAAACAAAATCACAATCGGCGTTTATTGATTGGTTTGCGCAAAAGTGGTCGCGTTTACGGATGATGAGAATTAATTTTTGGGGTTTTTATTTTTTTTTATTTTTTACTAGTAATGGAGGCGATCTGCGATTTTTAGTGGTACTGCAATATTTCAGCGGACATGTCGGAACATTTTGACACTTTTTTGGGACCATTGGCATTTATACAGCGATCAGTGCTATAAAAATGCACTGATTACTGTGTGAATGCCATTGGCAGTGAAGGGGTTAACCTGCAGGGGGCGCTCTAAGGGTTAACTGTGTTCCCTGTGCGTTTTCTTACTGTATGGGGGCTGCCCTAACAGGAGAAGGGAAGTGATCACACCTTCCATGTAGAGGAAGGCTGTGATCACAGCCCTTCTTCCTCTCACAGAACGGAGGTCCGTGTTTACTTACACGGACCTCCGTTCTTTCACTCCGGGGGGGGGCATCGCGGGTGGCCGGCGGAGATCGACTCCGCCGCACCCGCTCCCTGGCCCTCCCCGGACACAGTGAGTGCGCGGGCGCTCACTGTGCGCGATCTGGCAGCCGTCGTCGTATGACGGCGTTTCGCCTTACAGAGCCACTTTGCCGCCGTCAAATGCCGATCGGCGGCCGGCAAGTGGTTAAAGCCCCCCAACAGGGCTCCTAAAAAAAATTTTTTAAATTGTAAAAATAAACTTGTAAAAGAAATATAATTAATTGGTAAAAAAATAATAAAATTATAATAAAAATTAAAAACTACTGACATCAGTGAGGGAACTATCAGGATTGTAAAGGTCGCAATTGTGACCGGGCCCTGGCATTTCACCACCATGGGGAGGCCTGAAGATGGCAGAAAGGGGGTCCGCCGCAGAACTTGGAGTAAAGGGCCCCAGGATCATTGGAAAGAGGGAAGGGCCCCTAGCCAGGGGTCAGGGGGGCCCTTCATAATTTCTTGCACCAGGGCCCTGAAGGTTCTAGTTACACCTCTGATTGCTGTTTAGATGTGGCGGCTGCGTTAGTTTAATTTTTTTACAGAAATATAGAAAATACCTGTTGATATAGCCAGAAATGCAGTGTCCTTGTCATTTCCTGGGGGCTGTACCAAAGAATATCTTTCCTACCTAGCTATCTTATGTAAATTACCATTTCCCATGCCCCCCATGTAATGCAAATATGTTTATAGTCCATATCAGGGGAGCAGTCTAGGGTGACAATCATGACTCTTTCCATAGATACAGTGGATTAGTGACAAAGCCACCCAGCTACAGAAAATGTGTTATTTGCAGGATTACCCAGAAAAAGTAAAGGAATATTTAAAAGAGAAATGAAATGCAGTCACCACACCAAGGACTGGTAAGCTGCAATAGATTACATTTATGGATTTTGAGTTACATACACGTTAATTACTGCTGCGCTAACTTTCATAGTCCGCTACCAGGGTGCCTCCCAGAGCGGGCCACAATAATGGATTTTCTAGTATGTAGTGCCAGTCAAAACTTGCAATATGACTATTCTGGCAAGACCAAAGGTCAAATAGTGCTAAGTTATTGTGACCTATTATGGAACACTCATGAAAACCATGTTTTACAGCAAACTAACAACAGCTTATACACATCTGATACTTGACTCCACAATAGTATAAAATTGGCAGTGATGACATGTAAAAAAAACAAAATTTGGTCCACCAAGAACTGTAATGCCTGGTATACACTATGAGATTATCGGACGAATGATCATCTGTTTTTTTTTTTTGCATGCTAATCTCAGATCGAACCTGTAGAGATTACTAAAGTCACGAAAATTCTCGTACGACAGAATAAAAATTTGGAACTGATGTAATGTGTTGTAGTGTGTTTGTATTGCATTTTCGAACAACAACTGTACTGATTAAGGCCCGGTTCACACTGGTGCGATGCGAGAACCCTGCAATCTACTGCAGTTCCCGCATCGCACCCGACTCTCACGGCAGTTCATACTGCCATATGCGAACTGAGGGGAGTGTCAATAAACGACACCCCCATTTCAGCTCACATATTGTACATAAGTGTGAACACCCATGCGATCCGATTCTGGTCCAGACGTAAAAAGGGGTCCTGTGCGAGTTTAGTCTGAATTTCATGCGATTTCAGTCATACTATCTGTATGGCTGAAATCGCATTGCAGAGACATCGCAAGTGATGTGAACAGCAATGCAGTTCGAATCACATGCGATGCCAGTCATCGCACTAGTCTGAACCGGCACTAAACGAAAATAGTACGATCTGGCATCGTACAAAATTTTTTTTCGTGTATGTCCGATCGGATAATATCGGATGAACAGTCATGAACGGCTCTCAAAAGCTCTGTACTAACAATCCGATTATCGTACAATCATTGCGAAAGCAATATTTTTCATACGATTTTCTGATTGTATGTACAGGGCTTAAGGATTTGCTGTTGTGCTTACAACACCCCAAGGTTTGTTTTTTTCCGAGCTGCATAGCACCAAGCCTCTCTCCACTCTGTCCAAAACTTACAAAAAAGTTTTGCGTTTAGTGAGACTTTAACCACTTCCCGCCTGGCCTACAGACAAATGATGGCCGAGCAGTGGCTCAGTTATCCTGACTGGGTGTCATATGACATCCGGCGGGTTAACCTGCGATTGCGCCCCCGCAGGGGGGACACATCACAACTCCGATCTTGGTAAAGAGCCTCTGATGGAGGTTCTTTTCCACGTGATCAACTGTGTCCAATCACAGCCTGATCACTCTGTAAAAGTAAATAGGAGTTTTCCTCTACTCGCGCTGCCTGAAGCGAGTAGAGAAGATCCGATCGGCTGCTCTCCTCACAGGGAGGGTCTGTACTGATTGATTATCAGTGAAGCCCCCCCACGGATGCCCACCCAGGACTACCAGGGATGCCACCCATGGCCACCAGGGATATACCCACCCAGGACCACTAGGGATGCCCACCGGGGATGCCACACAGGACCACTAGGGATGCCAGACAGGACCACTAGGGATGCCCAATAGGGATGGCACTCAGTGCCCATATGTGATGCCTGCCAGTGCCTCTTTATCAGTGCTGCATAATAGTGCCATCTCTCAGTGCCGCCTATCAGTGCCCATCATTGCCCGCCAGTGCCACCTAGCAGTGCCCACCATGTCCACAAGTGCCACCTATTAGTGCCATCCATCAGTACCACCTATCAGTGCCCATCAGTGCCACTTATCAGTGTGCAGTGCCACCTAACAGTGCCCATCAGTGCTTCCTATGAGTGCCCATCAGTGCCACCTATCAGTGCCCATCAGTGCCGCATATCAGTGCCACCTATCAGTGCCCATCAGGGCTGCATATAAGTGCCTCATTAACAGTGCACATCAGTGCCACCTTATCAGTGCCGCCTCATCAGTGCCAATCAGTACTGCCTTATCAGTGCCCGTCAGTGCAGCCTCGTCAGTGCCCACCAGTGAAGGGGAAAACGTACTTATTTACAAAATTTTGTAACAAAAACAAAGAAAAACTTTTTAAAAAAAATTTTCGGCCTTTTTTTAATTTGTAGCGCAAAAAATAAATACCCCAGAGGTGATCAAATACCACCAAAAGAACACTCTGTTTATCGGGATAAAATTATAAAAATTTTGTTTGGGTACAGTGTTGCATGACCGCGCAATTGTCATTCAAAATGTGACAGCGCTGAAAGCTGAAAGCTGAAAACTGGTCTCGGCAGGAAGGGGGGAAAGTGCCCGATATTGAAGTGGTTAAAAATGCTGCTTTTACAGGCATTGAGCTTTTTTTAGCCTGAAAACCACCTCTGTGTAAGCATATGTGTCCATTCACACATAGGCTTTCAGAGGCATATTAGAAGAAGAGCATTTACAGGCTAAAAAACCCATCAAAAGTGCATTCATGAGAGGAGCTGAAAAGCAGAAAAACCTGGAACGTGCCTAAAGACTGAAAGCATCTAGCATTTGAGTGTTATTGCATTCTAATGACCAGAATAAAATAAATTAATATTCTCACCAACAGAATGCATTAATGCTCAAGTGCTAGATGTGCTTAAACGCACCTAAACTCATGTGCTATATGCGGCTTTTAGCGTGTTTTTAAGCAGCATTTTCCTACTTGGAGTTTTGGCATTCAGAGGGGCTTTAACAGACACCCCATGTGTACGAGACCTTAATGATCTATGTCACAGAAATCCTGATTTGTAGCTCAATTGCTGAGTGATTGACATTTTGTAGCATTCAGTGCTAGCAATAGAATCCCCAGCTTCTGTAACTTCTAATGATATCCAATGCAGCTGCTGATGATCATGGCACACTAGAGATTTGTAGCTGCCTAGATCAGTATTGTAGTCATCCACAGCAGCAACTCTGTAGCCAGTTCCAATCACCAGAGAAAATAATGAACAGATTTGTTGCTGCTACAAATCGATGGTATAAAGTTGCTAGTGTAAGATGACCCTTAACTCGTCCATGAGAGAGGTTAAAACACATCCTAACGCCGAAACACAGTTTACAAATTTGATATTATTGCAACTACCCAGGACAGGACAGTGGGGCATCAGGAAAATTTGCCCAAAATAGTAAAAAATATATAATTTAAAAAAAAAATGTAAATATATTTCTATTGGAACAGCCCAAAATAATTCTCCTCATGCTGACGACTGCAGTGATACCACATACACTATATTACCAAAAGTATTAGGACACCTGCCTTTACATGCACATGAACTTTAATGGCATCCCAGTCTTAGTCTGGGGTCAATATTGAGTTGGCCCATCGTTTGCAGCTATAACAGCTTCAACTCTTCTGGGAAGGCTGTCCAGAAGGTTTAGGAGTATGTCTATGGGAATATTTGACCATTCTTCCAGAAGCGCATTTGTGAGGTCAGGCACTGATGTTGGTGCCTGGCTCGCAGTCTTCACTCTAATTCATCCCAATGGTGTTCTGTTGGGTTGAGGTTAGTCAAGTTCCTCCACCCCTTGCTTTGTGCAGTGGTGCGCAGTCATGTTGGAAAAGGAAGGGTCCATCCCCAAACTGTTCCCACAAAGTTGGGAGCGTTGAATTGTCCAAAATGTCTTGGTATGCTGATGCCTTAAGAGTTCCCTTCACTCGAACTAAGGGGCCAAGCCCAGTCCTTGAGAAACAACCCCACACCATCCCTCTCCACCAAATGATTTGGACCAGTGCACAAAGCAAAGTCCATAAAGACATGGATGAGCAAGTTTGGGGTGCAGAAATTTTTTTTGGAGTTTGATACCATTGAATAGCTGGAGAAGCGGGAGTTCGAGTATAAGAGGAGTGTTATACCCCAGAGAGGGAAACAAGCGTATGTTGCCTGATATTGAGGCGAGAGGCTTAAATAGCTGGTGCAGGATTTTTATTCATCACGCGTGGTTTAATCTCTATCTCCCTCGATTGGGATCTTCTCTATCTTGGATCTATGCATCTATGGATCTTTCTGCATAAATTCCTATCGGCTTGCCAGAATTTGATGAACTTTTCATTAGTATTGCTAAAACTTTTTTATGCGCTGAGGAAATTTGTTTATGAAAATTTTTTATGTTATTTATTAATCACTGAAATTAAATTGGTGACGGTTATATATTAATATTTGCTTGCACCTTTTAAAAGGGTATATATTTGGTTTTGTAAGAACACATTGCACCAATATTAGCACTTTATTGTATTTGTATATACTGTATATTGATTATCACATATGTGGCTAGTTTAGCACTTTACCATATTGATTATTTTAACACGATCGATTAATGTTTGTTTTAGGTAGGCTATATTTATTATCATTGGCCCTGCACCTTTATTTTGATGAAATTAATTTGGGTGAAGGTGAATCACTGATCGGTGCTAGCAGCTTATTGTTAGGAGGTGATTTATATTTGTTCTGATTTGGTTTGCACAACATCCCCAAACTGTTCCCACAAAGTTGGGAGCGTTGAATTGTCCAAAATGTCTTGGTATGCTGACGCCTTAAGAGTTCCCTTCACTCGAACTAAGGGGCCAAGCCCAGTCCTTGAAAAACAACCCCACACCATCCCTCTCCACCAAATAATTTGGACCAGTGCACAAAGCAAAGTCCATAAAGACATGGATGAGCAAGTTTGGTGTGGAGGAACTTGACTGGCCTGCCCAGAGTCCTGACCTCAACCCTATAGAATACCTTTGGGATGAATTAGACACACTCCTAAACCTTGTGGACAGCCTTCCCAAAAGAGCTGAGCTGCAAAGTGTGGGCCAACTCAATATTAAACCCTATGGACTAAGACTGGGATGCCATTAAAGTTCATGTGAGTGTAAAAGCAGGTGTCCCAATACTTTTGGTAATATAGTGTATGTGTATGTAATTTGCTGTCTGTACCCATAGTACAATAATGCACATTTTGCTTTTTTACCCTACCTAAACCACACTGTCACTGACAATAACTGATACTAATTTGAAATGCTTCTTCTAATCATACCTGAAATACAATGACCCTAATCTTTTACTTTGACCATGACCTCTTTTTCCCTAACCCTGACCCTGAACAAGATTGAACCCTGATCTAGATACATTTTCTTTATTTTTTTACATGCACTTGTTTGTTTACACTTTTCTCCTCTAGCAAGGAGAAAAAGATAAAATATATATTTTTCTCCTTTGAAGAAAAGAAACAAACGCAGGGTTTGGGCATACAGTGACTGAAACACAGGTACGCATACAGTATATGAGGCCCTACAGATAAAGACCCACTTCCGTGAGACCATATATATGTGTACAATCAACCAGAAGGAGTTAAACTGCTTTCACTGCAAATGTTTGAGGCTTATTTTTAGCTACGGAGATCAGTGAGGGCTTGTTTTAAATTTTATTTAATACTTGGTAAGTAAATGTAACAGGTACGAAAAAGAACAGGTTAAATTCCACCCTAACCTATTGCCATCAGCCTCACAAATATATGTGATATCACAGATGTGGACCTTCTTGTAAGGCACCAACACCGCATATATGTGCACCTGTGTTTGTGGTGGAAACGCGCTCCATACCACACCACCAGCACAGACACCAAGTTGTCACTGACAGCTTTTGGTCTCATACTAACCATCAGGAGTTAGAAAGGACCAGCTCCCGATCATATGACCATTGTGAAAGCCTGAGATTGGCTATTGCAGTGATCACTAGTTGAAAAACCCACCCCTGTACCCTTTCTCCACTGAATGGAGAAAAATATACATTTTGGGGGATTTATTAAAATTGGAGCAGACAGAATCTGAAGCAGCTTTGTACAGTAACCAATCAGCTTTCTATCTTAAGCTTGTTCTGTAACCTTTCAAAATAAAAGAAGATGATTGGTTGCCATGCACATCTGCTCAAGATTCAGCTCTTACCTACCCTCTAAGAAGCAATCCCTGGTGGATCACTTTTCAAAGGGTGGTTGACAGGCAGCTGGTAGGTGATATGCCACCTCCACGCTGCCTGCTTTAGCCCTCAAAAGCTTGCAACACTAGGCCACAAACATGCGATTCACACACAGTTGCAGTGCAGTTGCACCATGGCTCTATTCACTTAGGGGGTATCATTTTTTCCACAGCCACGACATGTGTATAACCCCAACTTGCTGCCTTTGCAGCTGAACAGGAGCAGTAAGGCCTCATACACACAGGCGTTTTTTACAGCCACATTTTTTACAGTTTTCCATGTTATTCAATGGCCATTTAAAAACGCAGACATTTTTGTGCTGTAGAGGGCGCCTGCGTTAGTGAGCTGTAACTAGAACCCACGGCCAGTGCGTTTCGAAGCTGCAGGGTTATGGCGTTTTTGATGCCATATAGGCATTTGATTTGAATAGAAGTCGCACCAGAAGTTGGATCATGATGATCCGACTTGCGGCATGACTTGTGTGCTGAGGATCTTGAAGGGCAACCCCCACAAAAATTTGCGTGGGGTTCCCCCCCAAGAGGTACCAGGCTCTTCGATCTGGCATGGATTTTAAGATGAGCCCCCACACCGAAAAAACGGCGTAGGGTCCCCCCCAAGATCAATACCAGACCCTTATCCGAGCACGCAGCCTGGCAGGCCAGGAAATGGGGTGGGGATGAGCGAGCGCCCTCCCCCTTCTGGACCATACCAGGCCACATGCCCTCGACATGGGGAGTATGGGTGCTTTGGGGCAGGGGGACTCTGCGCCCCCCACCCCAAAGCACCTTGTCCCCATGTTGATGGAGACAAGAGCCTCTTCCCAACAACCCTTAACAAGGGGGCCCCCAGACGCCAGCCCCCCATCCTATGTGAATGAGTATGGGGTACAACGTACCCCTACCCATTCACCTGAAAAAAAGTGTACAAAAAAACACACTGCACAGCTGCCAGGCTGCATGGTCGGATAAGGGTCTGGTATGGATTTTGGGGGGGACCCTACACCGTTTTTTTGGTGTGGGGGTTCCTCTTAAAACCCATGCCAGATCGAAGGGCCTGGTACCTCTTGGGGGAAACCTCATGCAAATTTTTGAGGGGGTTCCCCTTCAAGATCCTCAGCACACAAGTCGTGCCACAAGTCGGATCATTATGATCCGACTTCTGGTGCGACTTCTTTTCAAATCAATAGGCTCCCATAGGGAACCATTGATTTTGAATAGAGGCAGAGATACACAGCAGAAAGCGTCAATGCATAACGCTGATAAAATCGCGTTTGACGTTACTGCTCGTTTTTTCAATATGCCCGTGTGTATGAGGCCTTAACCTAATTTCAACCACCTATTTTTACTGTCCTCTAGCAACAAGTGTAAACTCGACCTTAGTGAATTCCTCTTGTATATTTTTCTCCTCATCTGAGCAGAAGAATGTAACCAAAAACTAAATCTGTTTAAAAAAATAAAATAAAATAGCTCGATCAGGGCTTGATCTAGGTTAGTGTCAAGGTAGAGTCAAGGAGTTTTAGGCAGGGTAAAAGTGTAGAGTAGAGTGTATCTTTTTTCATTTATTTATGGTGGGTTATAGCAATAGCAGGAAATATACAACTTAGGCCCCTTTCACACAGGCGTTCCGTTCAGTTCCGCCTTTCCGTTTTTCAGGCGGACTTGAATGGACGTCCCATTCTCCTCTATGGTGCGATGGATGTCAGTGGTGACATGTCCACTGACATCCGCCGCTCTCCGATCCATAAAGTCCGACGGATGGAAATCCTATTTTTCCATCCTCGCTGAGCAAAAAAGGACTTCACACACGGAACGCCCGTGTGAAAGGGGCCCCTTTCACACATACAGACCGTTCGTCTGATTTCATCCATCCGTTGACTGAGGAAAAATAGACATCAATGCATTCCTATGAAAAAACTGATGTAAATGGATGATCATCCAACATCTGATTTTTGAACGAATGAAAGCCCTATTTTTCATCCGTAAAAAAAACGATCGGACAAAAAACGGATGACAACGGATGAAAAAAGGATGGACAACAGTTGAAAACGGATGACAATGGATGAAAAACGGATGACAGCAAATGAAAAACAGATAACAGCGAATGAAAAACGAGTTTCAGGAGGTGAAGTCAGTACATGAATCACTGCTTGCAGGCAGCAATGTACCATTGGATATGTAGTCCTTAGAAACCGAAAGTAAACAGCAGAGGAGAAGCTACACAGCATGCAGGGAACCCAGGAAGTTGTGGAAAGAGATGGTCAACAGACAGGCAGAACTCACAACATGAAAGGAGATTTTTCAAGTAAGCCTATAGTGCAGCCTTTCTCAACCTTTTCAAAACCGAGGAACCCTTGAAATAATTCTCTGGTCTTGGGGAACCCTTGCTAAAAATGAAAAATCTACAACTCATGTTACATTAGTATGATTGTCAAAGGGAAGAATGCTCCTTACACTTGTGGTCATTGGGAAGAATTACCCCCTTACAGATAGCTAAAAAGATCAATGGTATCATTGGGAATTTATCTGAGATGTAGAAATTGACCATTGCTCGAGGAACCCCTAGCAACCTCTGGAGGAACCCTAGGGTTCCACGGAATTCTGGTTGAGAAACCCTGCTATAGTGTATTGTCAAATATAACTATTCTTTGTATTGTTATTACAATGCTGATGTTATAAAATGTGTATGCTGTGACCATAGACCTTCTGTGAAAACAAGAAATATTTACCAAACCAAATGCTGATGCATACGCCCATGAGCAACATGCCATATTTTTCACAAAACTTGACCCAAAAGCAAACAATTTATCTTGTAGATACATGTCACATCACTGCTAAAGAAACAGGCCAAGGAATCCAAGTATATGTCAATACAGATGTTCATAGTCTGGCTGTGCCAGTAAAAGTTGTCCCCTAGATGGAAGGTAGACTTTTATCTGAAAAAAAAACTCAAAGGTAACAAGTGCGCTATTCTGAAAGCAAATAATCATCTACTGCACATTCATCATATGAACACAATGAAGGATCAAGTAAGTCTCTGCACACGGACAAAACAACTACTTTCACATGCGTCACAGACACCTAAAAGGTTTGCATGAAATTCAGAATCAAAAACAGCCATGTGTGTGGTCCCACAAAATGGGCCATTATAGAAGAATATCCAAAATACACATTCATCTACCTAAATGGAAAGTAGTGCTGACATTTTTATACATTGCAGGATTATGTGACCACTGCAAGGTTTTATGAAAAGCTACTCATATTCATTGCAGTACTATGTGACGTTAAAGGTTTTATCAAAAGCCACCGATATTGTGACATGACAAATGAGGTGAAGGACACAACAGAGAGATTTAATGGGAAAATACACCACCTTTGTTTCAACTTTAGTTTTATTTTTAAGTAGAACTGTGGGTAAAATAAAAAAAAGTTATATATACTGCAGTCTTTCACTGGCACTAACACAGCAGGTTTTGTTTTTCTGAGTCCTCATAGAACATAGTTTTAATACCGGTTGAAACTCCTTGTGGAGCCCCTATTTTTCCACTTCCTTTAATGATGTTCATTCTGTAGTAAAATTGCACAGCAGCTTTTTCACCCTGGTTGGCTCCGTTAAAGAGACCCTGTTAGGTCTCTAAACAAATCAAAATGTCACTCCAAAGCATCAGCAGAAGTAGTAAACTCCCCTCTTCCTACCTTCCCTATGTTCCAGTATTGCAGCCTTTGCTAGTTTATTTGTTATGCAACACTTCCAGGAGTGTTGAATTCCTTGTGAGCTGGGATTCAATCCTCCTATTCCTACATCCTTATAAGACTCAGCAGTAATGTATTGGTCAGAGGTAGGAACCACAGTACTCAGTAAGTGACAGGTATCCAATACTCCCAAAATGTCAAATGCAGAAAGGAACAGTAGAAGACACTGGTCACCAGACGTGATACTACTTCTTCAATTGCAGGATAGTGCAATTTTCATTTGTTTAGGACCTGAAAGGGTATCTTTAAAGTAGACCTATCAATACAACTCACCCTTTATATGAATAAATAGGGCAACATTACTAAATCACTTTTTATTGTTCAAAAGTAGTACTTTCGTTAAATGAATACCACAAGGAGTCTATTGTTTTTATTCAGCAGTTAGATAAAAAAAAAGTGCCCCCCAGCCACTAAAAACTAAAACTTATTGCTAGAGATGCAAGAATAATATAAAGAAATGCTTACAAATGTTGTATAGATGCTGTGTTGCATATTCTGTACATTGTGAGAAAAAGATGGCATCTACATGGTAGATAGTGTTTTTAAATTTGCATGTAATTGAAACTGAATATTGTTATTTCCTAAATAGGATAACTATCCCTAATTTCCCACTATTAATAAATGGGTACAATAAATATATATCCTTTGAAAATGATAGATTTATCTAAAAGTGAGCTGTTGATTTCTTCATGGGAAATGTAGATTAATTTCTAACCCCTACATACAGTATAAACACACACCCACTCTCTCTAGTAGGACAGACCAATGCTGAGGGTCCTAACACAGTTCATGGTGGATTCCATGCTGCTGTTTTGTCAACAATGATGGATTTTTTGTTGATTTGCTCAGCCTACTTTATGGCTGTTCCCATAATTTACTCTCATTGGAGGTCCTCCAGCTGGTCCATATACTTGAGCACTTTCACTGTTATGGCCAGACTCTGAACTTAGTGCCTCAGTCACCCACAAAACGTATGTGGCGATACCCCCCGAAGGAGCCGCTGTTATTTAACTGGTTCTTCGCCAAAATTAGTGCAGAAGCAGCCAGGCACACAGCAACAGTTCACTTACTCTGGCACAGTAATTAGTCTAAATTATGTCTTTTAAGGATTTTTATTGTTAAAGAACTTGGATGGGGTGTAGGGTGATATGGTATATTCCACATTTCCTGAATATTTGCAGGGAGACGCTCCATTTTGCTAAGCTTCCCTGGACAGTCTCTATGCAGGAATAAGTATAGGTGGCAGAAATAGTAAGAGTAATTTTCAAACGTTTTCCAGTCAGAACTGTCACTGGCTCTTCCACCCAAAGAAAGCGGCACACAGTCACTAGGACCCTGAACTCAGGTCAGTACTTTCAATGCCACATGATCACTGAATGTCTCCTTCCAGTATCCACAGGGCATTTTTCAGTGTGGGAGAGGTTAATACTCACAATGCCACAGGGCAGCCAGACCCTTTCCAATTTCCATTGAGCACTCTTCAGTGAGTTCTCCAGACCAGGCGAAATCCTTTGATTAGCTCCAGAAAAGGAGCTTTAGAAGTAGGTCCCCCAGCTATGCCACAGTTGGGACCTCTAAGAATATGCAGCAAACTCCAGCAGTCTGCCCAGAGAGGTAAAGCCCCTCAGGAAGTGGACTCCCCCAGTAGGACAAGAAGCTGACTGCTCCAAACCTCAAACCCATTACGTGCTCTTAAGCCACCTACTGGACAAGCCTCCCAAGGGATTGGCTGAAGTCCAATAAATATTTAAACTGCTTATTTGACTTCCCAGCTCACTATTTTCTAGACAAGTCTAGAATGCAGGGGGAAATAATCAAACTGTGGCCTGTGAAAGAAAGAACAGCCTAAAGCAATCAACAACTGCTCTACTGTTTACAGGGGCCAACAAGTACTACATTTGCCTAACATCCTAGCTACCTAACTAGGAGGGTGCTACACTTATAAAACCCTCTTCTCACACTAGCTGGCCTCCACTAGATGTCTATTGCACCTACAACCAAGTCTCCACTTGATGTGTCCTATTGTATCAATCTCAGCTAGTATGGAATTTCCACTCAGAATGGCAGCACACCATTACCTCAGTAAACAAGAACTTTTATTCAGCCCAGTCAACTTACACAATACAAGGGACTAGAATTTGTATTTTGTTTTAGAGAATGGCAATAGTACCTACACTAAAGGTTCTTAATTTGTTTTTCATTTCAACATGCTGTGAATTAGAATTTGCTCCTTCGCTTTTTGAAGTTTGTAAGTTGGAGGAATGTAGTTTAGGGTGTTAATATGTATTAATTTGAGCTTCTGTATCAACTAATATAGAGTATACACACGGATTACCCTACCAAATGTAATTTAGACTTGCCAAGCAATCACATTAATCTTGGCTAAATGTGACTGTGGAATCCAAGAAATGTAAGGGTATTTGAACTACAAACTTGTTATTTAACTGCCTCCAGCACACTGTTGCCTTTAATTTGGTCTACAAAAAATTATTGCTGGTCGGCAAATGTTAATGACTGAGCAGGAATTCCATTACGTTTGATATATTACAATAACAATCAGCAAAGGTTATGCAACATTTATTTAACAGTGTATCCTGCAAGGATGGTGTGTGTATGACAATTTAGTCATTTTGCAGACTTGTATATAAGAAAAATAGGAGACCGTTGAGGGCATCATATTACACGTGGGGCTCTCCTCAGTTAGGCTTACTACTGTGTATGGAACGACTTACAGAAAGCACCATATGTGACTTCAAGGAAAAGTGCTTTTATCAATGCCTATGCATATATACACACACATTCTATGAAACAATGTGAGCAAGTTCCTTTCACCTCTTGAAAAGGTGGAAAGAAATATTCTTCAGCCCTGGTACACACTGACACAATTTGGCATGCGATTTGACATGTCAAATTGCATGCCAAATCGGCGGCACTAGCCAGCAATGGCACTGTCCTAATTGGTGCGACGCCACACCTGCGGCGCTGCACCAATTTCAAAAAGTAGTTCTTGTACTACTTTTTGCAATTTACAGGTGCGATTTCCATAGGCATCTGTGCAGAAACCCGTACAGATGTCTGTGAAATCGCAGCTGAAATCAGGATTGACATGCAGGAATGAAATGGTGCGAGTTCAGCTGAAGTGTGAACCAGGGCTTAATGACATTAAAATGAAAATTTTCAGTGGTCTTAAAATAAGATCGGGATCCTTGTAACATTCAACACAGAAGCAATGATGATAGTATCACAAATATGTTCATGATTAATTGTTCACCGATATGGCCAAATGTTCACTATTTAGACTCTAAATAGACAGCTTAGGCCTGCATACCCGAATTAACACCTAGCTGCAAATTCCTTTTCTAAGATACCCTGTAGGCTTGTGATGCAGATAAAGTTAATCCACCTGTCAGAATGTGCATGGACAAAAAAATATATATACACAGGTATATATATATATATATATATATATATATACAGTGGGGATCGAAAGTGTGGGCACCCCAGGTAAAAATTTGTATTTATGTGCATAAAGAAGCCAAGGAATGATGGAAAAATCTCCAAAAGGCATTAAATTACAGATTAGACATTCTTATAATATGTCAACAAAAGTTAGATTTTATTTCCATCATTTACACTTTCAAAATAACAGAAAACAAAAAAATGGCGTCTGCAAAAATTTGGGCACCCTGCAGAATTAATATCTTGTACTGTCCCCTTTGGCAAGTATCACAGCTTGTAAACGCTTTTTGTAGCCAGCCAAGAGTCTTTCAATTCTTGTTTGAGGTATATTTGCCCATTCTTCCTTACAAAAGTCTTCCAGTTCTTTGAGATTTCTGGGCTGTTTGTCACGCACTGCTCTTTTAAGGTCTATCCATAGATTTTCAATTATGTTGAGGTCAGGAGATTGTGAAGGCCATGGCAAAACCTTCAGTTTACGCCTCTTGATGTAATCCCCCGTGGATTTAGAGGTGTGTTTAGGATCATTATCCATTTGTAGAAGCCATCCTCTCTTTAACTTCAGCTTTTTCACAGATGGCATCAAGTTACCATTCAAAATTTGCTGAAATTTTATTTAATCCATTTTTCCTTCCACTAGTGAGATGTTCCCTGTGCCACTGGCTGCAATACAACCCCAAAGCATGATTGATCCACCCCCATGCTTAACAGTTGGACAGAGGTTCTTTTCATTAAATTCTGTGCCCCTTCTTCTCCAAACGTACCTTTGCTCATTCCGGCCAAAAAGTTCAATTTTAACCTCATCGGTCCACAGAACTTGTTTCCAAAATGCATTAGGCTTGTCTATATGTTCATTTGCAAAGTTCAAACGCTGATTTTTGTGGTGAGGACGTAGAAGAAGTTTTCTTCTGATGACTCTTCCATGAAGACCATATTTGTACAAGTATCTCTTTATAGTGGAATAGTGTACCACAACTCCAGTGTCTGCCAGATCTTTCTGGAGGGATCGTGCAGTCAAACGTGGGTTTTGAATTGTTTTTCTCACAATCCTGCGAGCTGTTCTGTCTGATATTTTTCT
>BLSH010205259.1:544138-556213 GCA_018402905.1 Glandirana rugosa
CATTGATGAAGAGTATTCGGGGTGAGGAATATCTTAGGTGGGTGAGGTATGGGACATAAGGTGTATAACACAGTCCTCATATGTCGAGTCGTAGTGTCCACCCCATGCCATATAACGTCGGTCATTGTGTCATACGTCGGTCATGTGTCCATAACACCGGTAATGTGTCTATGACATCGGTCTTGTGTCCATAACATCGGTCTTGGTAATGTGACTACTATCGGTAATGTAATGTCCCCGGTAATGTAATGTGACTGTTAGTGGTAACGTAACGTCCCCGGTAATGTAATGTGACTGTTAGTGGTTATGTAATGTCCCCTGAGTGGGTGGATTCTATAAGGAGTGGGGCTTATGAGAAGTAGTTACCAGTAGCTGCTGCATTTCCCACCCTAGGCTTATACTCGGGTCAATAACTTTTCCCAGTTTTATGTGCTAAAATTAGGTGCCTCGGCTTATATTCGGGTCGGCTTATACTCGAGTATATACGGTATGTGTATATATATATATATATATATATATATATATAATATTTACACAATTATGTGCCACTGTGTGTTGTGTCTACCACATAAAATCCCAATAAAATACATTTAAGTTTTTGGTTGTAACATGACAAAATGTGAAACATTTCAAGGGGTATGAATACTTTTTCAAGGCGCTGTAGGTGGACAATGGACTAAGTACAAGATCCATGGTTTGATTTCCAGGAGTCTAGTGCTTATTCTATCACTGTACAAAATACTGCTGAGCCAGATCCTTAAATCAGAAGTCAACCAAGCCAAAACAAATTTAAATTTGTGAGCAACCTAGAGCATTTTGCCATAATAAGCAAGTATGCACAGCCTATTTAATACAAAACCTTTTCAGACAGATAAACACAGCATCTTTTAAAAAAGGAAAGTAAAAACATGTAAATCAGTATGACTTTACACAGACATCTACTGAGGTTGAGGCTTCTGTCCATGGATGTATATTTTTCCCAGAACATTTTTTTAACATCCTGTGTGCATGAGGCCTAACATTGAGAGACAGAATAACAACAAAAATATCCAGAAAAAATGCATTTCAAAAAAGTTATGAATTGTTGTGCATTTTAATGAGTGAAATAGGTATTTGACCCCTTCACAAAACATGACTTATTACTTGGTGGAGAAACCCTTGTTGGCAAACACAGAGGTAAGACGTTTCTTGTAGTTGGCCACCAGGTTTGCACACTCTCAGGAGGGATTTTGTCTCACTCCTCTTTGCAGATCTTTTCCAAGTCATTAAGTTTTCGAGGCTGGCGTTTGGTAATTCAAACCTTCAGCTCCCTCCACATACTTTCTATGGGATTAAGTCTGGAGACTGGCTAGGCCACTCCAGGACCTTAATGTGCTTCTTCTTGAGCCACTCCTTTGTTGCCTTGGCCTTGTGTTTTGGATCATTGTCATGTTGGAATTCCCATCCACAACCCCTTTTTAATGCCCTGGCTGTGAGAAAGAGGTTCTCACCCAAGATTTGATGGAACATGGCCCCGTCCATCGTCCCTTTGATGCAGTGAAGTTGTCCTATCCCCTTAGCACAAAACCAACCCCAAAGCATAATGTTTCCACTTCCATGTTTGACAATGGGGATGGTGTTCTTGAGGTCATAGGCAGCATTCCTCCTCCTCCAAACATGGTGAGTTCAGTTGATGCAAAAGAGCTTCATTTTGGTGTCATATGACCACAAAACTTTCACCCAGTTGTCCTCTGAATCATTGAAAGGTTCATTAGCAAACTTCAGATGAATCTGTACATGTGCTCTCTTGAGCAGGGGGATGTTGCGGGAGCTGCAGGATTTCAGTCTTTCATAGTGTAGTGTGTTACCAATTGTTTTCTTGGTGACTATGGTCCCAGCTGCCTTGAGATCATTGACAAGATTCTCCCATGTAGTTCTGGGCTGATTCCTCACTGTTCTCATGATCATTGAAACTGGGAGCCCCAGACCGAGGGAGATTGATAGTTATTTTGAATTTCTTCCATTTGCGAATAATTGCACCAACTCTTGTCACCCTCTCACCAAGCTGCTTGGTGATAGTCTTGTAGCCCATTCCAGCCTTGTGTAGGTCTACAATCTTGTTCCTGACATCCTTGGACAGCTCTTTGGTCTTGGCCATGGTGGAGAGATTTGAATCTGGTTGCTTCTGTGGACAGGTGTCTTTTATACGGTAACAAGCTGAGATTAGGAGCACTCTATTTAAGAGAGTGCTCCTAATCTCAGCTCAGTACCTGTATAGAAGACACATGGGAGCCAGAAATCTGATTGATAGGCGATCAAATACTTATTTCACTCATTAAAATGCAAATCAATTTATACCTTTTTTGAAATGCGTTTTTCTGGATTTTTTTGTTGTTCTTCTGTCTCTCATTGTTTAAATAAACCTACCATTAAAATTATAGACTGAACTTTTCTTTGTCAGTGGCAAACATACAAAATCAGCAGGGGATCAAATACTTTTTTGCCTCACTGTATGTTCAGCTGCAGGACATATATATTAAGGGATACAAGCATAGAAAAAAATGTTTTAAGACTTTCCACTCATTGAAACAATGCTTGATTCCTCCTGAAAAGTGATTAATTAAAAGCAAAGGGGTCCTGTATACCCTACATGTCTTTGGTGTGTCATAGTCAAGTGTAAAGAGATCATTGCTTTTTCTACAAATTTATTCTAAAAAGGCGAGAGAGATGCTGTTGGCACTTCTGTTGTTGGTCTCCCATAGCAGTGGGAGCAGATCTGCACCACCAGGGCCCTCGTCCTGTACGTAAGTGCACTCATGGAGTCTGTGCTAGGTGCACAGCTGGACTCCATACCGGTACTGGGAGTGAGGTACCGGTGATACGCTGGACAGGGGGAAACGACAAGGGCTCTGCGTGTCCCTCCTAAATGCACAAGTGAGTTTGCTAGAGTTCATTGTTGTTTGATCACCTGTCTGAGCATGGCTCAAGTAAAGGTACCCCAGGTGTAGTGTGATGACCCTAAACAAAGTGCCTAGCATAGTCCAGAAGAACCCACACCTGGGTAGGCCTCTCATGCGACCAGCAAGGAGGAAAACACAGAGGACTTGACCACCCTTTCACCCTGACCCGCCCACAAGCATGTCAAAGGCCAGGACTATAAGACCTCCAAATAGATTTATATTCCTGTGACTACAGCTGCAAATATTATTAAGAAGTTTAAAGTCTATGGGAGTGTAGCCAACTGACTGTCCTCAATGTGGCTGCAAGAAAAAAATTGATTGGCCAGTGATGATGATTTATGTCTAATTGTCTGATACTTCTATGAAGGCAATTTCAATCACTACCTCATCTGAGGCCAGAGTTGTTACAGATAACTATAAACTTGCTCAGTTATATAACTTCTGGTCACTTTGATGGCTTTGTTTAGGACAGATAAATACTACAGATTCTGTACTAGTCTGAGGAAGGTACTATATATATCGTGCTAAATGTTGTAGCAGTGAAATTTATTATTTTGTTCAAAGCTTGATCATCTACTAGAGTCAAAAAAAAGAAAAGAAAAGAAAAAAAAATTGACCCCAGATTGAACAGAAGGATAGTGCATATAGTAGACAAATAACCAAGGAAAGCTTCTAAAAATATACAGACTGAACTCCAAGGTTGAGGTACATCATTGTCTGATCACACCATTCATCTCTTAAAATTTCAAGTCTATCAAGGATATCTGGAACACATTGTACTGCCCAGTGTCAGAAAACTATGTTTCAATCACAGATCATGGGTCCTCCAAGAAGATAATGACCCAAGACACACAGCTAAAAGCACCCAAGAATGAGCAAACAAGCAAAACATTGGACTACTCTAAGGTGTTTTTTATGGGGCCTGATCTGAATCATATCAAACAACTATGAAAATGGAATGCTGTAACTCAAACATGCAGTTCAGAGAAGGCATGCTCCAAATCTGAGACAGCTGGAGCATCTTTGGAGACGGCAATCCTTTCCGTTCTAAGATTGAGATTTACCGCAGGTATATAGACGATATTTTATTTATTTGTTCTGATACTGTGGGTGACCTGGATCACTTTTTTGCTTACTTAAATGACAATTGCCTTAACCTGGACAGATGGACAGCGAGTCTATCTCCTTCTTGGATGTTACGCTCTCTAAGGGAGATGGTCGTATTAAGTCCAATATCTACAGGAAACCTAATTCTGGCAACGCCCTGCTTTGTGCAGACTCAGGACATCCTCGCCATGTCACCCGAGGCACACCTGTAGGTCAGTTCCTTAGATTGCGGAGTGTGTAGAGAGGATCATGATTTTCAGTGAGAGAAGAAGGAAATGGGTAACAGGTTATAATGACAGAGAGGCTATAATGAAAGTGTGCTCCGCAGAGCCATTAATATTGCGGAAACTACGAACAGAGATGCGCTTTTGTATGATAAGATGCCTAAGCGTAACTCGGTTGGTGTTCCAGTTTTTTCGATCCCTTTCAGTCTGGAGTTCCAGAAGATTAAAAATATTATCAAATGGCATGTTACCATCCTCTATGAGGATTAAATATATGCCAATGTTTTGTCTAAGGGCTTCAAGGCGTTGTCCCGTCGGGCACCTTCTTTGAGCAATTTTCTCTCTCCTAGTGAGTTTAGATCTGCCACTGGACAAAGGACATGGCTGGATTTCGTGGGAGACTATAAATGTGGCATCAATAATTGCCCCTGTTGTCCCTCTATAGTGAAAGGTGAACGGTTTCAATCTACTACCAATAATAGGGCCTTTAAAAAAAAACCTTTATTAATTGCAATACTAAATACGTGATCTATTTGATCACATGTAAGGCTTGCAAATCCAGTATGTAGGCCGGATGACTAGGAGGCTTAGAGATTGTTTAAATGACCACATTGGTAACAAAAAAGGACATGGTACTAATGTAGCTCATCATTTCAATCAGGTCCATGGTGGTGATGGTTAGTCTCTTGCAGATACAAGGCATAGAGAAGGTCACTACACCTAGTAGAGGGGGAGATAAATTCAGAATCCTGTGTAAACGGGAGGTGTTCTGGATATTCTCCCTCAATATTTGGATCCCATCGGGTTTAAACTTTGAATGAGACTTAACTCATTTCCACAATTAGATGTTGCCATCATATACACTATATTGATTCATAATTATAATTATAATCTACTAGTTCATTATCATTGGTTATACATACCATTGGTGTCCTCCCCGTTTCTACTTCAGTAAATTTGGGTGTGTTGTTGTGGCCTAATCTGAGTTAATGGTGTGCATTGTTCTCCGACTCGGGAGCGTATGTTCCCTCTCTTGTTGGTGAAAGTGCTATAATATATGGAATCGTTTATGTTTTTATTATTTTTGTTTGTTTGATACTGATTATATATATATTTTTTGCATTATAAACAGGAGAGTGTTTTCTTGGATAGCAAGTATTCATTTTTATGAGATAATTAATGATCAATTTATTCAACCTGATGTTATACACCTGTATTGTCAAGTGATTTATCTGATAAATGAGAAGGCTTTGCCTGGTTCCTGTATGGTTTTGATAAAGCACTTCCATAGTGTGAAACACATCAACCTACCTGTCTTTTCCCCTGCCTGTACCCATCTGTTGCTTTTATGAACTTAGAAAAATAATCACATTATTAATTTGAGTGAGTGGGCAGCTGTTTCAAACTTTCTTCGTTCTATTGTACTGCTGCAGTGGCATAGCGTGCACCTCTTCTCACGAGATTGTTCTTAGATCAGCACTGATGTAACTCACCTGTGAGCAGCAGTCCCTTCTCCTCAGCTGGAGCAGGTTGCTCAAGCAAATTGAGTCAAGCTACCTGTTGTCAGGTGCAGAAGTCTCATTGAGAGCAACAAAAGCAAAGTCTGATATTTAATAAATATGAAATAAACAGTGATGGAGGCCAATGACTTTTGTCAGTTTCAAGTTTTTTCTGAGAAAATTGTGGATTACCAACAAACTTGTCCATGTCTACAATAGGCCTAATCAGTGCATGCCTAAATTTTATTTCATCTGTGGTGATTGGGGGTTCGGTGAGTGATATAATGTCTAGTTGTAGACTTATACAAGAACAGTTTCCAGTAACAAGTAAATGTACTTTGAGTACCCGAAACTTTAAAAAGGCCCTTATCAACATAAACTAAAAATCAAACCCACCAAACTCCTACCAAAAAAGGGGAAAATAAAGGTCCTGGCAACATAATAAAAACATAAATATCAAACAATTATATCCCCCAACAAACAATTATATTCTCCAACAAACAAAAACCCCAAAACCCCAAAATACCACATGCGCGTAGGAGTCCTTGCTTCCGGCGAGGTCCGGCACGATCCACCGGACCTTTAGAGCGCATGTGCCGCTGACGCCAGTGGCTGCATGCAAGGGGAATATTTCCTAACATCTACAGGTAAGACTTATTATAGGCTTACCTGTAGTTAAAAATGTCCAAGTGAGTTATACAACCGCTTTAAAGACAACAAAGCCCCCAATATTCACAACACAAAGCTAGGTTAATTGCGAAAAGGAGCCTAACATTAAGAATTAAAGGCTAAGTTCACCTCATGGAGCATGTTACATGTTACACCCTAACATGTTACATACTCCAAGCAGCCCCCCCTCCCACCCCCCAATGACCACTCTGTGACAGTGAGTGGGGAATCATCTCTCCGCACCTGCTGTCAGATTAAAAAAAAAGCACGACTGTGCAGGGCTCCATCTGCACAACCAAGTCATTCACAGTTTCCTGTGAATGAATGAACTACTAAACAGAGGTACGGCTGACTGTAGCAAATGTCTGCAGGAGCCAGACGTTGCACCCATGATCCACTGATCCACTGTTGTGATCCTTTTTCTATAGAAAAACACTATCACTCTTGCTGTTTTCTGCCACCACCCCTCCATTTTAAGTGAGGACGCTGGCTTATGCAAATGACCCTTTTTTGGTCCCTCTATGCCTGCTGACCATAGATCACACAGGGAATTTTGGCTTTAAAACTGCAAATCACATCCCTAATTATGACATCTGCACACAGATCTAGGAACCACTGCCTAAATAAGGTAGAATGGACAACTAGTAGAAGAGGCTTACATATCTGTCAGAGGTAGGTCTTGACACAAGTAGGAAAGGTAACTGCTCAGATCTTTTTGCGCACACCTCAATTCATTCATATACTCGGTGAATACTGTGAGCACTTGTTTGACACATGTTATATGTATATAGTTCCCACCATATCCAATGATACTGATAATACTGTGTTTCTACATAAATGAATATACATAAATAGGCAAAATATCCCAAATGACTCTCTGTGAATGTAATTTTTTTATTCAGGAATTCTGGCATTTAGGTTCAATTTATAGGAGGATAGTATACACCTATGGTCTCATTGGTGTTCTAAAAACGTACCTGCTGAAAGAAGATGGATGACCGCTGCTTCACTGCTCCCTGGCCACTGCAAGTATATGACTAGTCAGATGGCTCATATGCCTGTTTTCCTCACCATATGCATCGGTTTCTCCTGCCAGCTCTTTCATCCTGCATTAAATTATGAGCCAGTGGGAGGAACCACATGTAGAGGGGGAGCAGGTATTCCACACACCCAGAAATTAGGAATTCTTGCAGTGGTCGGGAAGTAGCATTATAGAAGCACTTTAGGACACAGGATGCTGGAAAGGTAAGTGTATTTCCTCTTTTTTAACAGGCATACATTTAGATATACAGTACATATTTAGATATATAGTACATGATCATGTATGTGCTGACATGATCATTTTAAATGCACTGGATAAAAGTGAGGTCACAGACTTAGCTATGCCATTTGGCTGGAGTAAGTGAATCTCAAGAGCCATCTTCTAGATCACTTACCTTATTAATCTGAATCTTGTTTTATGTTAGAATGTTTCCATTCTTTACGATTTCTCTCTAAGTTCTATTGGAATGTTTTGTTTTGAAAAGATCTTAATTTGAAGATTTAACTAAGCAGTAAGATTAAATAATGTATCTTCTTTAGTATAATACAAAACCATCAGTTTCTCTAGAGCAGCCATTCTCAACCAGGATTCTTTCAGATTCATTGATAAAGGTTCCATGATCTGTAGCTGTTTGACCTCCCATTCAATGGTGCCTGCATAGATCCAGGGTCAACATCTCTTGGCAGACATTAATGATTTTTTTTCTATCTGTCTGCAAGGGTAGCAGTCTGACCACCACTGTAAAGGCGCATGATTCCCACTAGCCACCAATGTAAGGGGCATTTCCCACCAATAAATTGGTTTTAGGAAGGGTTCCCCAAGGCCTAAAGTATATTTTATGGGTTCCTCTGGGAGTAAAAAGGTTGAAAAAGGCTGTTCTAGAGCATGTCAAATGACCAAGAATCTTTATATAGTATTACAATATCAGATGAGGGAAATTGGTGACTTCTGGATGGAAAAGATAGCTCTAGGTGGCAAATTTGGAATAACTGTATATACAGTGTATATGTGTTTGTTTAATTTATGATAGCACTTTAAATACATAATGTGTGGTAAGCATTTTGCTGCTCTAATTCATGAATGCATAGCTGTTTCTTCAATTCACATAAAAACAAAAAATGAGCCATATGTAGGTATACTAAAGTAAACAAAATACTTCTCATTCATTCCATGATTTGTGGAAAAACTAAAATTGATTTGAAATGTATATGAATATATGAGTTTTTTAGGAAATTTGGTTGATTTGCATATCAACCGGTCAATGCTATAAACATAATGTTCCTGGAAACAATTTTACCAGAAAATCAATATACAGTAATATGCTCCTAGAAGGCTTAGTGGGTGAAAACACTTTACCCAACACAGACATTTGAAGAGCTTTAATAAATGAGAACAGCATTACATATGAAAGTCTTTGAAAGCTCCATGGGTTAACCATTAAATGGTCTCCATTGTTCTTTAATTATCCACCTTAATTTGTAAGGGAATTTGGTATGATTTCCTCCACAGACAGGTCTTGGCAGCTGCACCGAAGAACTGGCTCTCTTTGTAACCAACTGAAACCTCTCCTGGGTACAACTTCACTAATCAAGTGAAATATGAGTCCAGCTCTACTGTTGAAACTCATGGCAGTTTTACAATAAAATGTCTAGGACATATCTGCACGTGCGGAAGAAATGTGGGAGCAAGCTGTCCATTTTTATTCAGAATAACTGTAGGTATTACACATGCATTGATATTCATTTCAATGGCGGGTAGCCATACAGGATTCCAAATGCAGCCATATACAAAGCTATTTTTATAACCATAAATACTCTTCTATATGAAAAATGATATTTTATTATAAATCGGTGTGGCTCATCTCTGCACAAATTGTATGCCCATCGTAAACAGAATTGTCACGAAAATGTAGAGAACACATGTCAGAAAGCCATCTAAAGGCAAACACATAATCCCAATGGTAAGGCATGGTCCTTTCCTCTAGTTAGAGAGGCTGGGCATGTTGCCATGATCTCACTGCTCTGACCCTATCCCTTGTTGGCATGATCTACTCAGCTGGTTCCAAGAAAGTTTGGAAAACCCCCCCAGTTGGCATCAATGTTTCATATCAAGATCAAGAAAGAGGAAGCAAAGTTTGCCAGATTTGCTTAGAAAGGACATCTTACCTCTCAATATTTAGCTGTGCCTTCTATGAATTAAAAGAAAAGTATGGGCAAAGCTTTTTTTTGGCCATACTTGTGGGTCACAGGAGTGTACTTACTTTTGTTCTCCTGTGATACAGAACCTGCTAACAATGGGCTTCAGCCCTCTGTCAGCTGATGTGCAGCAGCTGCTCCAGACTCTGGAAAGAGCTCAACAATTTTGTCAAGATCCATCCAGCTGCCTGATTGACAGCTGGCTCTGCCTCTCAGTGTGTGGTTAAAAGCCAGAGCTAGATGTGTCCACCTCCTCCTCTGCCCAGGGCAGAATGCTGGAAGAGCAGAGCAGAGAGCGATGATGACAGTCATTGCTCTCCTCTATGAGTAGACCGAGAACTGAGCAATCAGCAGTAATGATCACTCAAAACACAGAGGTGGGTATGGATTTTTTTTCAAACCCAAACTTGTCTTTTAACAGGGAAAAATATACAGATTATAGTCACATTTTCCATCTTTGTCTTTGAACATTTCAAGAGGCAAGTTCAGGTTGCTCTAAGAGATGCTTCTGAATGAATGCCAGTACCAGTAGTGTAGCAACAGGGGGGACCGTACATAGCCACCACTTACTGAGATCCTTACTCTGTTTCTATTGCAGGAATGCTTGTCTTCTCCGTTTTATTCTACCACTGTACTCCATGACTGGAAGAGTCATCATCATAGTGTAGTATGAAGAGTGCCTACTGTGCACAAATTATATTGTATGAAGCATTTGTGTATATGGTAGGTAAATGTATTGCGATCTTGATTTAATTTTTGCATATGGGCCCAAAGGCTTATAGGTACGCCACTAGCTAGGCCAATGCAGTGCTGGACATTAATGTCGTAAGAACAACACATCCACAGAAAAAATAAAAACTGTTTATGCAGGCATTTAACGTCCACTCCAAACATGATTGGAAGACGTCTGATCTCTGCCTAATCAATGGAGTGGCCAATGATTGGCAGCTGTCCCAAATATTACTTTAAAGAGACATATTCAATGATACAATCTCTTAAATTTAACAACATCAGTTAACTTGTAAGGCCTGGATGTGATGATGACATTAGGCCTCTGCTATGCTCACAGAAGCTTAATAGTTAAATGAATTGCATGGTTGGACTATAGTAAAAGCTTGGTGCATTACTACCTTCTAGTACATGTTTGTACTATTTGTGGTTCAAGTATATGAATGTTCTAACTGCTTTATATGGATAATAATGTTGATATGTAAACTTTCTATAATCTTTAATCTTGAGATTACTGAAAAGGGAAAGGCCAATAGTTATGGTTTTTGTGCTTCAGCAAGGGAAGGAAGTGCAAGAGCCTGTTACAAATACTGCAGTAGTTTATTGCCACACGTGCTAACAAACCACCAAATAAAACAGAAATCTGAGGCCCATAGACAGCTTTGAATATCCATGCTTTGTAGTGTTCCATTGTGGATTAAATAATTTGTAGACATCATTTATATTACATTTAGTGTTCTGCTTCCTAAGCTTGCTTGTTAGGGTGAAAGAAGCATGAAATTGGCACTGCAGTAATGTAATTAATTAAATTACTGTAGACCAACACCTCAAAGGTTGCTCACAGGTAATTCGCCAGATAATATATAAAATGCTATTTTCTGTGAAAGTGACAAAGCCACTAAACTTCTTCAAGAGCCTGGTGAGCAGCCTCTGAGAACTGCACAGCTCTGTAGCAATGTCAGATTAACATGTAATGTCATTAAACTTTGCCACCAATGAGGCAGCTTTTCTGGCAATATGCACCTCTCCTGGGTGTTTCTTTGACAATCTGCAGCTCTCCTTGATATCTCTGGTAATATGAAGTTTTCATAGCAGCATAACTTTCAATGAAGTCTTTCTAATAATATGGCAGTCTCTCTATGGAGATTATTCTCAGCACTCTGGAAGTGTGTAACTCTCAAAAAAACTGATAACCTTTAGGTTACCTTTACGTTATCTTCCTTTTAATAGGAGAAAGAAGATACCTGAATACATTTGGAGAAATATTTCTATTAATACATAATTCTGATATAACAAAAGGCAAATGGGTAGTTTGTACAATTGGATGGGCAGACACTCACTGCTGTGGAGGAGGCATCTCTATTGGATTCTCTATCATACTATCTATGTGCTATATTCGTTTTTTTAGATCTGAGGAAGTTTGTCATTGGCTGGTTATGTGTGAATACAGGCAGTCCCCTAGTTATGAACATCTGACTTATGAACGACTCCTACTTACAAACGGAGGGAGACAACAGGAAGTGAGAGGAAATCTCCCCCTAGGAAGGGAAATTCACTCCTGTAAGAGTTATTATGGGGAAAAGGTGTCTCCACTGATGCTTTATCACCAATCCTTGTTTCCACAACAACCCAAAATTTTCAAAATCCAATTATCATTGGGACAGGAAGTGA
>BLSH010205259.1:556478-577100 GCA_018402905.1 Glandirana rugosa
GTCCGCCAGGGGCCCAATGTTTGTTCTATCCCTGACATCCAAACAAGTATTCAACTTAAACAAACATTCAGTGACTTACAAACAAATTCAACTTATGAACAAACCTACAGTCCCTATCTTGTTTGTAACCCGGGGACCGCCTGTATACAGTACTGTACAAAAGCTTTAGGCAGGTGTGAAAAAAATGCTGTAAATTAAGAATGCTTTCAGAAATAGAAGGGTTAATAATTTATTTATCAACTAACAAAATGGAAAGTAAATGAACAGAAGAGAAATCAAAATCAAATCATTATTTTGTGTGGCCACTCTTTGCCTCCAAAACAGCATACATTCTTCTAGGTACACTTGCACACAGTTTTTAAGGAACTCTGCAGGTAGGTTGTTCAAAACGTCTTGGAGAACTAACCACAGATCTTCTGTGGATGTAGGCTGCCTCAAATCCTTCTGTCTCTTCATGTAATCCCAGACAGACTTGATTATTTGAGATCAAGGCTCTGTGAAGGCCAAACCATTACTTCCAGAATTCCTTGTTCTTCTAAACCCTGAAGATAGTTCTTAATGTCATTAGCTGTATGTTTGGGGTCGCTGTCCTGCTACAGAATACATTTGGGGCCAATCACACGCCTCCCTGATGGTATGGAGGAGGCAGCCCCAAACTTGCAAGGAACTTTTACCATTCTTCACTATTCTAAAGCAGGACAGTGACCCCAAGCATGCAGCCAATGTCATTAAGAACTATCGTCAGTGTAAAGAAGAACATGGAGTACTGGAAGTGATGGTTTGGCCTTCACAGAGCCCTTATCTCAACATCATCAAGTCTGTCTGGGATTATACGAAGAGACAGAAGGATTTGATGCAGACTACATCCACAGAAGATCCGTGGTTAGTTCTCCAAAATGTTTGGAACAATCTACATTCTGGGTCCCTTCAAAAAACTGTGTGCAAGTGTACCTAGAAGAATTGATGCTGTTATAAAGATAAAGGATGGTCACACCAAATATTGATTTGATTTGGATTCCTCTTATTTTCATTTACTCTCCATTTTGTTAATTGAAGAACATTAACTATTAACACTAATTTTTCATCAAGCATTCTTATTTTACAGCATTTTTTCACACCTGCCTAGAACTTCTACACAGTACAATGTATGATGTCTGGAGATCAGTGCACTGCCTGCTTTTTAGTGGAGTATAATATAGCACAAATATAATCTCCTTTGGCAATAACAAGGCACCAACATCCAAACAAAATTAATCCATACACAACCTTGTACAAAACATCATAAACATAGAATCTACATAAAAGTGGACCCCTACTGCTGTTGCAAACCAAAAATTCTTTTAGGTTTAGCCGAGAGTTTATAGAAGGTGTATTAGCGCTTCCACCTTCTCAATTCTCAGCTCCACCGGTGCTCAGACTGTCAGGCTGCCGATGCCTTTGTATAGCATGAATCACTGGTGGAAAAGTCAGCACTTGAGATAACATCAAATAGCGATCCTCCATTATTTAAATAACATGAATAACTGCTGTAAAACAACCAACATGTTGGCTTTATGATTAAGGCCTAACAGCCGAAACGCGTTGGCTGTTTTATAGCAATTATTCATGTACTTTCTAAAAAGGAAGACTGCTATTTGATGGTGTCCTGAGTGCCAATTTTTTAGCTGAGACTCTACCTTGCCTTCTTTATTGTGTCCCCTACAGACCCCTGGGTGATCATAAATGTCTGTACGGATTACTGCACACGTCCAATATATATAATTTCCATACTGTATAAAGAATTCACTTGTTCATGCATCGGTCTACCATGTGATCACTGATGTACTTGTCAGGACAAATCTACTTGGCTCACAATATAGTGAAAAAGTTAGAGGTAGATGGTAACAGGCATTTTGATGGGAATGCTTCATACACCCTGACAGTGTCTATGTTTAACGCATAGGGTTTTATAAATAATATTTTATATGAATAAAAGCAATGTTTTATGAGAATACTGTATATGTTTTCTTATGTATTGAATGACATATTTACACCTCTAAAATCCCTTACAAACTACCCATTTGCCCATTATTATACTTTCATTTGGAATGTATTGTCTCAGTACTTTAAAAAGGACGACTATATTGATCCAATGAATAATTCTGATAGTAATACATTCATTAATTGGACAAATAAGGTATCTAAGTATTTATACATAGTATACATTGTTTTAATACAGTTCCTTATTTGTCTTTTATCTTGAAAACATGTTTTTTTCATCATGTATTTATTTTCTGTGCAAAATTACCTGTCTGTTTTTTTTTTGTATCCGTTATATGTTGCTGTAGATGTTTATATCCACCAGACAAGGGAGTTATTTGTCTGCAGCGCGAAGTGTCAGTGTAACAAGGGAAGACTTCCCATGGTGAGCAAACATAAAAACATTTCCCTTTGTAAGCAGAAGTGTCTGAGAACCACCAGGACCCTTAGAAACGGAGGAAAAGATAAGGCATGAAACTGAACGATGTTTACTAAAGCGATTGGCGTCATCTGCGAGTTGGCTAGATTTCAATCTAACATACTGTGTATTTGCTGTATCAACTCAGCTCTGTTTATGGAATATTACATTTCTTTACAGAAACAATTTATCTATGCCATACCTGGAAGTAGTTGGAAGCCTGTTACCTTATAACATTCCAGGGTCAAGAGACAACAGACACAGATCTAAGAGATGCCTCCCATCCTCAGGTTAGATGCAGGGCTTGGGGTTGTCCACTTCAAAGGGACAATTTTTGGTCACACCCCTGTGTGCACTAAGTATGGAGACATGACAATAAAGATAAGTATTTGCTTGAGACACCTACTGATGTGGCTGTAGGAGGATGTACTAAACACAATATTTGTGAAACTGTTTGATCAAATCTTTATTTCAGAAAACAATGCACTTACATTAATTTTAGTGCACACTGCTAGACTGTTTTGAGTAAATGGATACCAAGTATAATATACTTTTAAATTGCATGCATCATCAAAATGGCAACAACAAAACCACAAAATGGTTTAAAACATGTGTATGCTTATAAAAATTTTCTGTGATACGGAGTTACGCTATGTCCCTATCTGTGAGAAATGGTTTGAGAGTCTGGATCGCAACCTATCTGGACCATCGTTGTGATAATCGATATCCATGAGCATGCAGACCCACGGCTAATCACTAAGAATGACTCTACATGCTGGCTATCTACCTACCTTTGGTAAGAGTATTTAGTCTTATTGGTGGTGGATACACATATTTACGGTGGAGCACCAAGAAGCACCAAGTATTAGTTCATCACAGTCTGTTCACTTTCTTTACTGTATTCTTCTTAGTGATTCCTTAATGGACACTTCAATTTTATTATATATTTTTCACCTTTCCTGGTCTGGTTCCAGGTTCTACACATTTAATTTATGTTGGGACATTTATGAACTATACACTTAAGGTTTTAGCGCTACACTATTTATGGTTTTCTATGTGTATGCTTATGTGGGGGCTTTTAAAATGTTTGAGGTTTTCTTAAGCTCAATTCCAGAAAAAAAACCCTCCCTTGCAATGGGGCTGCACATTTTGACTTACCTGAACATCTGCTCCCCTGGCAGATGGTGCTCCCCTATGCTCCAGCAGTGGACTGTTCCTCAGCGTTCTCACATTCAGTGCAGGGCTATTGGCCTTGTCTTGATGACAACAGAAGACCTTAGACTGCTGGAGTTCAGGAGTGAAGAGGCTTCTGGGAATGGCCTAGCAGTGTGGAGGATCAGGTAAGTAAAATTGCTTTTCCAAGTCCCCTAAACACAAATTACCATTTAGCCCTTGCTGTATGGGTGTAACCCCACCACAGAAGAGCATTTTTACTTTTCATTGGCTTCAGCTTCACTGCCACATAGAACTGATGGAGCAGACTTAGAAAAAGGGGTGGGAAGAAATGGCCCTGTCATCTGGGCTTAGGAGGTTGGAGTTTGAGATGGTAGTGGGGCAAACAAGGAAAAATTTGTTCTAAAAATCCTCATCCTTAGTTATTGTATGTGTATAGCAGGGGTCTGCAACCTTTTTCCACTTAAGGGCTGCATTTAATGTATGTAAATGCATGGAGGGCCACATTCACCTGCTAATAAATGAAGATAATAATCTAGTCCCCTTTACATTACACATCCCCCGCCCTTCTGGACTCCTTTACATTACACAGCTCCGCACCCCTGGATCCCTTTACATTACACAACCCCCATACCTCTGGATTCCTTCCCCCCCCCCATGTTATGCTTTAAAATTGGCCACACTTGTGGAATAGCGACAAACTACTGTACTTAAAAATCTCTATAGGTGACACTTTAAACATTTGCACAGGTTACCAGTTTAGAGTTACAGAGGAGGTCTTGTGCTAGAATTATTGCTCTCACTCTAAGGATCGTGGCGATACATCACTTGTGTGGTTTGAACACTGTTTACATTTGTGGTCACGACTTACGCATGCGTTCGCTTCTGCACGCGAGCATGGAGGGATGGGGAAGCTTTACATTTTTTTATTATTATTTATTTTTTTATTTTTACACTTTCCATTCAAATAAAATTCTGATCACTTTTATTGCTGTCAGAAGGACAGAAATGTAAACATCCCCTGTGACAGTAATAGGCAGTGACAGGTACTCTTTATGGAGGGATCTGGGGTCTATAAGACCCCGAATCCCTCCTTTGCACTTAAAAGCATTCAAAACACCAAGTTTGGCTGTTTTGAAGGCTGTCACCTTTTTAAATTTGGCATCTTTAAGTCTTCTGTAAACCAGAAGTGATGCCATGGCATCGCTTCCGGGTTACTAGATCCGAGACCCTATTGAAGCTGATTACGGCTTCGTTCTGGTCTCCGGCCAACCAGTGGACCAGTGGAGATGCCGGCTGATCGCTCTGGCCCCCCCGGTGGGATGGGCAAGCCACGGAAGGTGGCAGGAGGGAGGGGACATCCCCTCCCACTGCTTGGGATAACAGACAAGTGGCATCTTAGTTGTTATCCCCAGGAAGTCGACCGGGGTTAAAATGCCCGGGGTCGGGTGCATGTGAATTCATCACATGCACTGAAGGGACGGACATTTAGTGTTGCTAGGTTGCCAACACCAGGTGTAAAGCAAGGTGCCTCAACCTTTTTATCTTGGAGAAACCCTTGGCAAGAAGTTTGAGATCTCTGGGAACCCCTGAAATAATATTCACATCTACAGCTATAATTATTTTTAGAAATAACACTAAATAACAGAATCAATACTAAAATGTACCTGTTTATTATGAAACGTGTGCTTGCTTTTTCTGCACATATGCTTAACTCAGGGTTAAACTTGAGATAACCAGTGTACGGAGGGGTAGCAGGGCAAAGCACGCGGGGTTTAGAGGGCACACTACATGGGGGCAGCAGGACACATTACTTGGGAACAGGGTACATTATGGGGCGCACAGTAGGGCACCTTACATGGGATCAGGTAAATTGTTCCATAAAACATCATAAATCACAAATACAGTGGGGCAAAAAAGTATTTAGTCAGCAATCAATTGTGCAAGTCCTCCCACTTAAAAAGATGAGAGAGGTCTGCAATTTTCATCATAGGTACACTTCAACCATGGGAGACAGAATGAGAAAAAAAAATCCAGAAAATCACATTGTCTGATTTTTAAAGAATTTATTTGCAAATTATGGTGGAAAATAAGTATTTGGTCACCTACAAAAAAGCAAGATTTCTGGCTCTCACAGACCTGTAACTTCTTTAAGAGGTTCCTCTGTCCTCCACTCGTTACCTGCATTAATGGCACCTGTTTGAACTCATTATCAGTATAAAAGGCACCTGTCCACAACCTCAAACAGTCAGACTCCAAACTCCACTATGGCCAAGACAAAAGAGCTGTCAAAGGACACCAGAAACAAAACTGTAGACCTGCACCAGGCTGGGAAGATTGAATCTGCAATAGGTAAGCAGCTTGGTGTGAAGAAATCAACCGTGGGAGCAATTATTATAAAATGGAAGACATATAAGACCACTGATAATTTCCCTCGATCTCGGGCTCCACGCAAGATCTCACCCTGTGGGGTCAAAATGATCACAAGAACGGTGAGCAAAAATCCTAGAACCACACGGGGGAACCTAGTGAATGACCTGCAGAGAGCTGGGACCAAAGTAATAAAGGCTACCATCAGTGACACACTATGCCTCCAGGGACTCAAATCCTGCAGTGCCAGACGTGTCCCCCTGCTTAAGCCAGTACATGTCTGAAGTTTGATAGAAAGCATTTGGATGAACAAGAAGAGGACTGGGAGAATGTCATATGGTCAGATGAAACCAAAATAGAACTTTTTGGAGGAGAAAGAATGCTGAGTTGCATCCAAACAACACCATACCTACTGTGAAGCATGGGGGTGGAAACATCATGCTTTGGGGCTGTTTTTCTGCAAAAGGACCAGGCCGACTGATCCGTGTAAAGGAAAGAAAGAAAGTGCCATGTATCATGAGCTTTTGAGTAAAAACCTCTTTCCATCAGCAAGGGCATTGAAGATTAAACGTGGCTGGGTCTTTCAGCATGACAATGATCCCAAACACACCGCCCGGGCAATGAAGGAGTGGCTTCGTAAGAAGCATTTCAAGTTCCTAGAGTGGCCTAGCCAGTCTCCAGATCTCAACCCCATAGAAAATCATTGGAGGGAGTTGAAAATCCGTTTTGCCCAGCGACAGTCCCAAAACATCACTGCTCTAGAAGAGATCTGCATGGAGGAATGGGCCAAACTACCAGCAACAGTGTGTAAAAACCTTGTGGAGACTTACAGAAAACGTTTGACCTCTGTCATTGCCAACAAAGGGTATATAACAAAGTATTGAGATGAACTTTTGTTATTGACAAAATACTTATTTTCCACCATAATTTGCAAATAAATTCTTTAAAAATCAGACAGATGTGATTTTCTGGATTTTTTTTCTCATTCTGTCTCTCATAGTTGAAGTGTACCTATGATGAAAATTACAGGCCTCTCTCATCTTTTTAAGTGGGAGAACTTGCACAATTGGTGGCTGACTAAATACTTTTTTGCCTTACTGTATTCATGCTCTAAGAAAGTGATAAATGATTTCATTATATACTGCACTTCATTCTGTGATGAAATAGTTAAACAAAAAGCTTTTTGCTGCAATGCAAGATTTGGTTCTGGGTTAACCTTTCAATGTTTCTGCTTTGTTCTATCATGCATTTTGGTTGACGAAACACACACATATGTAACACTGTACAGGCATGTGGCAGGACAAGGGTATCCTTGTTCTTTGTTATAATTGCCTTTTGAATTTACCTTTCTTCAGGGAATTAAGCCTAACAAAAGCACAGCTATTTGTACATCACCCCTGAGCAAGTAAGCGGTGCCAGGTTAGCCTTGATGTAATGAAAAAAGCTTGGGCTATGTATACAGTAGTGTGGAATTGGGAGGAAACCTTGGAACATTGCAACACACTTTCCATCTGCACTTACCTTAATAATAATGAACTACTCACAGGGTAAGAGACATGCCCCTATGTTCACAGCAATACACCCAGTAATTTCCTCCCTAGTTTATACCACAGATCCATTTACAGTTAGGTTATGTTGTGATTTAGCCTACTGTCACTCAAGAACTCATTAAATGGCCACAAGACTGTTTTGTCCCACATCAACTGATTCATAAGCATCAACTGACTTTTATTTTTCTATAAGCTAAATATATTAATTGCTGTATTAAGTTAGTATTTTCATTTTTTTAAAAATTTGCACAAAGGCTGATAATGCCAACTATGCCCACCCTTTCCGTCCCTTTGCTTCATTTATACAAAACTGTACTATAGCTTGAATAAATGAAAAGTGCTCTAGGAATTGTAGAGGCAGGCCTTTCATTCATCTACCCATCCTCCATTCACAGATCAGAGGAAGGCAGGAAAGGTGGGCAAGGTTGGCACTCCTGACAAATACCTATGCCAGGTCCATTGGCTGTATTAACCCCCACAGCACCAGAAGATTACTGGTACAGGGGTATGGGGGGCACAGAACAGAAAATTTCAATAAGACAACAGCAACCAGCACAAGGGACACTTCTCATTCAATGTAATTACTGCCCCTTGTGCTGATTTAAAAAACAAAACAAAAAGAAACTTAGATTGTAGTTATGGCACAATCAGAAAAAAGAAACAATGCCCTAATTTAAAACATTTTGAATGTGCTGCAACTTTTTGTATATGACAAATCAGCGCTACAGCTCATTTTAAATTTCCTTTTCTGGACTTACATTAGTATTTGTGGTAGGCATAGGGAGCAATCAGGGATGCAACTCCAATGCTGAAAGGTGCGGCAGCTACATTTCGGAGTGACACAGTGACCAAATACTCTGTTAAAGACTCGTGTGTAAAGCCCTTCTGCCTGTACATGACTTTAGCTCTAGGCACCAAGGAGTGTTTTGCAGCAAAGGACAAGCACCAGAGCTGGATAAACAACAAGGCAACCTAGGCAGCAGCCTAGGGTCTGACAGATGTCCTTGCCTATGGCCAAGAAAAGAGTAGTAGGTTAAAGCTATGGACCTGCCTGTCACTTCCTAAATGATAATGCATTTCTAGGCAACTGGGCAATGCCAATACAGACAATGCAAATGAACTGGCTTTTCTGTGCATATTGCAATTCTTATTGGTATCAATCATAGGGGTGAGGAGGGCCAAGGTACCTAGGCTAGGGTCCCATTCTTCCTTACCAGTCTGTCATTCACTTCTAGATACATGTGAAAAGGAACTTTACAATATACAGCACTGCCTGTTGCCATTACATACAAGTTTACATTGGTTCTTTAGGAGAATTTCCACTTCTCTACTCTTAATCTCAGCATACTTATTCTTGTCCCTAGAGACAAGAAAGGGGCAACTTCCAACGGTCTAATCTTATATTTTACAAACTATTAGATGGGGAATACACTCCTATTTGTTAAACATATATTTTTTTCACAGATTTAAAAATCAAAATAGATCATCTGCAGAATTTGCATTAAGTGAGCTATTAGCTCTGCAACTATTTTTATCATAGAGCTTGACAAGAGCACAAAAATAATTTTACCACTAGAGGGCATTATTTATTTAACATGCTGCAACTTAATAGTAATTTGTATCAACTTGTTACAGACTTGAACTTTGCAGCTATTGTTTATTGGCTCACTAAGCTTAATTTCCTGCAAAATGTATTATCAGGTACAGTTATTCACCTTTTCAAACAGTATTAACTGTTTACCTGGTTCTCTATATAGTTGCATGCTGTGTTGTGTGCTTTCAGGTCAATGCTGACAATTTTCTTTTTGCCTGTATAGATGTGTACAGTTTGTATATCATTTATTATCATAAAACTGCACAGCACAGTTTAATAAAATGTGTTTTATTCTATAAACTGCACTGGTTAGAAACATTTATAACAGTTTTCTTTGCCAGTAATCATGTATTCTGCCTTTTTGCTAAGCATCATACAAGTTAAGGACAAACATAAATAGTTGGTGCTGGGATGATGATACTACACTACTACGATATGAAAGAATTGAAAAAAATGAACCAAATGATGATTTTAACTGTGTAAAAGTAAAAGAATAACATAATAATTGATGGTTACATAAGTAAGTGAAAGGGTTAGCTGTGCATGGGTGATCGAATGGAGAATAAGTAAGGAAGGGTTGGTGCCACATCCTATACTAAGGCTAGCATTTCCTCTACAAGGTTCTATACTTAATTTCCTACCATTCATAAGTTATATGCCGGCGCCCACTAGAAACTGCCAGCACACCTCGGCCAATAATACAATATCCAAACAGTGAAAAAACTGGGCTAGGCTAAAATATTTTTCAGCGATAAAGAAATTTAGGAGAATATAAAGGAAGGAAATGGTTCCAGGGATGAAAGATGATAGCGTAATTGTTAGGCACACCAGTGATTTACAGTATATGTCTAATATTTTATCACAGAGTGATCTTATCTTTGGGCAGCCCCATTATATCTAGAGCATAGATCCCTTGTCATATCACATCTCCAACAGTTAGGTGATGTTGTTGGAAATATTTTATGCAAAGTGTTGGGGTAGCTCAACTCATATCTGAGAAGTAAGTTTTCTTGCTTTTATTGAAGAGTGAAAATTGAGGTTAATTTCTAATTGTGGAGCAAAGAAAAAACGAAGGTATGTGGCAACTCTTTAACTGGATTGTTTGTTTACAACCTAGAATGAGCAAACCCACCCACTAGCCAATAGGACCAGTGACACCTAGCAAAACACATTGAGGGTGATTCACAATGCAAAAACTGCCCCTGTTAACTTAATTACTGTGCGAGTGCCAAGGTAATTACAGCATATGGAATAACGCTCAGAGTTCTGGATAATAAATTATGAAGAGATTCAAGTAACATTCACCTGTAACCAACATATTTTGGGGAAGCTTCCTAGCTGTCTTTGGCTTCAGAATTTGCAAAGTAACTGACATGTTGCATGTCAGTAACTTTGCAAACTCTGAAGCCAAAGTGAAATCAGAGTGAAGCCAGAATTCCTGAGCTATATATGCCCTTTCCCATTCAAAACCTCCCCTGGACCCCGCTAAACTGCAGACCCCCACTTCAGATCCGGCACTGCAACACTCGCTGTATGTCTGGGGCTCGGTAAACTTCTCCGCCTGCTTAATCTCCCCCAATCTGCCCCTTTCTGGGGAACCTGGACACTTCACAATGTCCTCCCGCTTCTGACAACCCTTTGGCGTTTTGTTGGTGGCGAGGCAGAGGAACTAGGTATGTTTATGAATTCCTGGCACTTGACAGTATTAAATCTTTAGAGTATTTATGAGAACACTGGAAACTTCCGTCCAATGAGATCCTCCGATATGCCCAAATTATGACATCACATTCATAATCTTCTTAAACACCAGCCCGACTCCCTCAAATGTCTAACTCCATTTGAAAACCGTTGACCCAAGGATCCCATTCTGAAAGGCTTAGTGTTTGACCTATACGTCTCGCTCATGGACACTGTGGGCCCTCGTACACTCTCCTATGTGTCAAAGTGGGAAGCTGATCTAGGTAGAATCTTGGACCAATCAGCTTGGTGTCAAATCTGGCTAGCCTTCTCTAAGTGTTCCCAGAATATATTCACCCAAGAGAACACCTACAAATTGCAATTGTGCTGGTACATGACCCCCAATGCGAGTTATCAAATTTGTTCCCTCTGCATCTCCCTTGTGCTTCCAGGGATGTAGTGAGCCAGGCAACCTATATCACATCTGGTGGATATGTCCGAAAAGCCCTATGTTTTCACACTGGCTTTGGCTCACAATACTTCTGGTCAAAATTATACTCAAGCTTTATTACACAAGTAGTACTCTGTTTATGACTTGGGACAAGGAGGTATTTGTTCTTAAGAGGATAGATCACACATGACTGAAGATTGCAGGATTTAAGGTGTATGTAAAAAAATTTGTACTAAAAAAAAGGTGAAGTTCAAAGCTGAATAAATTTTGCATAGCTACATTGGCCTAGCTTAGACCAATGAAGATTAGTATATGCTATACCAGTTGATTTCTGTGGAGAATGAAAATCACTGTAGTAGTCACCGTTACTACAGTGATTACAGCTATATTCCAGGCCCCATGTTGAGAGGCAACCCTGCTACTCGGGGGCCACTCAGAATGGGCACCATTCACAGAATACTTTGCATTTTTTTAATGGAGTGGATATGGTGATTGGATGCAATCAGAGAATGCTTTGCATTTATTGACAAAAATGTAAGGCATCTTGTGAATGGCGCCCGTGCCAAGTGGGTGACCCCCTGTGTTCGCAATGCATCAGGGCAGCCACTCAGCACAGAACCGGAATACTGGTGATCTCTATATTTGCGCTGACAACTACAGTGATTGCCACCTTCCAAAGCGATGATACAAGTATGGCATATGCATACTATCACTGATTCAAACTGGATCAATGTAACTATCCAAAAAAAAAGCCACACCTGTAATTCAGCTGTAAGAAATACAAGCATCAGAAGTAAATTATAATACAAACTATGAGGCAGATACACATTAGAAAACTTTTTATGGATTTACTGTCACAAACTACGCCATGCTAAAATGATACATTAAGATGACATTTTGACAAGTTAGTAATGAATTGCCATCTACAGTATGATAAGTAGTTTATACAAATCTGGAGTGCATGTGTTATTCTTGAGTAATGCAAGCTTCCAGGGCTTCAGCCTCTCCACCCTTCTTGGTCAGGTGAACTCCCAATCAGACTATTATGCTGGGTTATAAGAGGGATACTGTTACTGGATATACAAAAACATTGAGGTAACAAATGTCATTTGAATTTCTTAGTTGAGTTCAAGGAATATTGACAGGATATGAATATAAATGTTCCATGGAATACATTTACATGTTCACTTTAGAAAATTATGTGTAGACCTTGAACAAGTTAAATATGTTCATTCTATGAAGCCTGTCAAATAAACAGCTATGTCTACGTTACTGTTATGTTACTGTATGTACCCCAGCAATTCTCTTAGGGTTTCAAAACGTATGCTCCACAAGAGACTATTTGGCACATGTTACCAGGGCTGGACTAGGATTAAAAGGGAGCCCTGGTACATAAACATCACAAACTGGCATCTCTACTGTATATTTTACCAACCTTCATCAAGTCCTATGAAGCATTCATGTTTTACTGAATTGTCTCTATTATACAGTACTTAGAAAAAGACAGCAAGTATAATATATATATATATATATATATATATATATATATATATATACTGTATATACAGTATATATAGGGATGGTCCCCCGGTTCGAGTCAAACACACGTTCAACTCGAACATCGGGGTGTTCGTCTGTTCGGTGAATCCCGAACATTATGGGCCGTTCGCGGGAAATGAACGCTCCATAATGCTGTGAAATTGCAGGGAAATGCTGCCCGCTGATTGGCCAGAGCATGCACATAACCTGCATGCTTTGGCCAATCACAGTGCTCTCTGCTGTGAGAGCCATGATTGGCTAAAAACAGGGTGCCTTTGGCCAATCATTGCTCAGCAGGTCTCAGTCCACGCCCACGCTATATAAGGCCGCTTGTACAGCAGCCCGTATGTAGTGCTGTGAACGTGCAGACTGCAGAGAGACCATGTAGCTAGTTTAGCTAGTGGCGTGCAGGCAGACAGGGTAGTATTAAGATCTAGTGTAGAGATTATATACAGGCAGTATAGGCGGTGTAGTATATAGATCTAGTGTAGAGAGTATATACAGGCAATACAGGCAGTGAAGTATATAGATCTAATTCAGAGTATATACAGGCAGTGTAAGAATATATATGTACTGTAGATAGAGTATATATATGTTGTCACATGAAAAGATATAATAAAATATTTACAAAAATGTGAGGGGTGTACTCACTTTTGTGAGATACTGTATATATAATATGCTGCATTCAGTGTAGACTATATCAACAGCTTATTCAGTGTATAGTATATAGAGTCAGTTCAGGCAGTGTCAGAAATAAGAATATATATATATATACAGTTGTATGCAAAAGTTTAGGAACCCCTGACAATTTCCATGATTGTCATTGATAAATATTTGGGTGTTTGGATCAGCAATTTAATTTTAATCTATCAAATAACTGAAGGACACAGTAATATTTCAGTAGTGAAGGAGGTTTATTGATTTAACAGAAAATGCACACTATGGATCAAAATGAAATTATACAGGTGCATAAATTTGGGCACCCCAACAGAAAAATCACATCAATATTTAGTAGAGCCTCCTTTAGCAGAAATAACAGCCTCTAGATGCTTCCTATAGCCTGTAATGAGTGTCTGGATTCTGGATGAATGTATTTTGGACCATTCCTCCTTACAAAACATCTCCAGTTCAGTTAGGTTTGATGGTTGCCGAGAATGGATAGCTCACTTCAAATCACCCCACAGATGTTCAATGATATTCAGGTCTGGGGACTGGGATGGCCATTCCAGAACATTGTACTTGTTCCTCTGCATAAATGCCCGAGTAGATTTTGAGCATTGTTTTGGGTCGTTGTCTTGTTGAAATATCCAGCCCCGGCGTAACTTCAGCTTTGTGACTGATTCCTCAACATTATTCTCAAGAATCTGCTGATATTGAGTGGAATCCATGTGACCCTCAACTTTAACCAGATTCCCAGTACCGGCACTGGTCACACAGCCCCACAGCATGATGGAACCTTCACCAAATTTTACTGTGGGTAGCAAGTGTTTTTCTTGGAACGCTGTGTTCATTTGCCGCCATGCATAGCGCCCCTTGTTATGACCAAATAACTCAATCTTTGTTTCATCAGTCCACAGCACCTTATTCCAAAATGAAGCTGGCTTGTCCAAATGTGCGTTTACATACCTCAAGCGACTCCGTTTGTGGAGTGTGTGCAGAGAAGGCTTCTTTTGCATCACTCCCATACAGCTTCTCCCTGTGCAAAGTGCGCTGAATTGTTGAACGATGCACAGTGACACCATCTGCAGCAAGTTGATGTTGTAGGTCTTTGGAGGTCGTCTGTGGGCTGTTTTTGACTGTTCTCACCATCCTTCACCTTTGCCTCTCCAATATTTTACGTGGCCTGCCACTTCTGGCCTTAACAAGAACTGTGCCTGTGGTTTTCCATTTCCTCACTATGTTCCTCACAGTGGACACTGACAGCTTATATCTCTGCGATAACTTTTTGTAGCCTTCACCCTAAACCATAATGTAGAACAATCTTTGTTTTCAGGTCATTTGAGAGTTGTTTTGAGGCCCCCATGTTGCCACTCTTCAGAGGAGAGTCAACAACTTGCAATTGGCCACCTTAAATACTTTTTCTCTTGATTGGATGCACCTGTCTATGAAGTTCAAGGTTTAATGAGCTCACCAAACCAATTGTGTGTTCCAATTAATCAGTGCTAAGTAGTTATAGGTATTCAAATCAACAAAATGACAAGGGTGCCTAAATTTATGCACCTGTCTAATTTCGTTTTGATGCATATTGCACATTTTCTGTTAATCCAATAAACCTCATTTCACTACTGAAATATTACTGTGTCCTTCAGTTATTTAATAGATCAAAATGAAATTGCTGATCCAAACACCCAAATATTTATAAATGACAATCATGGAAATTGTCAAGGGTTCCTAAACGTTTGCATACAACTATATATATATATATATATATATATATATATATATACAGTATAGTTACAGTACTCTGCCACCACCAACACTCAAGGCCCAATTTTTCTGCACCTGTTTGACTGGGTCATGTCATTACAATTTTTGAAATAAATTACAACAGCATGGCCCGTTCCTGCACCCATCAAGAGTAATTGTGAGGGGTTATAGTGTTCTGCCACCACTAACACTCAAGGCCCAATTTTTCTGCACCTGTTTGACTGGGGCATGTCATTACAATTGTTTAAATAAATGACAACAGCATGGCTCGTTCCTGTGCCCAAGAAGAGTAATTGTGAGGGGTTACAGGGCCAACACTCAAGGCCCAATTTTTCTGCACCTGTTTGACTGGGTCATGTCATGCTCTTTTTTTTTCTTTTTTATTGCATTTTATTGTAAATATGAGATCTGAGGTCTTTTTGATCCCAGATCGCATATTTAAGAGGTCCTGTCATGCTTTTAAAAGTGCATAAAAGTGACCCAATTTTTAATGGACAGTGTAAAAATAAAATATAACAAGTAAAATAAATAAGAAAAAAAAAATGTAAATCCTGCTGAGCACACGCGCAGAAGCGAACGCATACGTAAGTCCCCCCCACATATGAAAACGGTGTTCAAACCACACATGTGAGGTATTACCCTGATCATTAGAGTGAGAGCAATAATTCTAGCACTAGACCTCCTCTCTAACTCAAAACTGGTAACCTGTAGAAATTGTTAAACTTTGCCGATTGATATTTTTAAGTGCCAAAGTTTGTCGCCATTTCACGAGCGGGCGCAATTTTGAAGCAATTTTTTTATTGCATTTGTGTAAATATGAGATTCAAGATCTCATATTTAAGAGGTCCTGTCATGCTTTTTTCTATTGCAAGGAATATTTACATTCCTTGTAATAGGAATAAAAGTGACCCAATTTTTTTTTAATGCACAGTGTAAAAATAAAAAATAACAAGTAAAATAAATTAGGAAAAAAAAAAAATTTAAAGCACCCCATCCCGCCGAGCTTGTGCGCTGAAGCGAACGCATACGTAAGTCCCGCATATGAAAATGGTGTTCAAACCACACATGTGAGGTATCACCGCGATCGTTAGAGTGAGAGCCATAATTATAGCACTAGACCTCCTCTGTAACTCAAAACTGGTAACTTGTAGACATTTTTAAACTTTGCCGCCCAGAGGCGACTCCCAGAATGGGCGGTCTTTAGTTTGACAGTTATTTTATAGGTAAAGGTGGGGCCACCCAGTGACGTAACAGTGACTGGCCCCTTCTGATTTCATGTGATGTCACCCATTTATGTCACCGGATGGCCCCGTCCCTTCTTATATAATAACTGTCAAACAGAGGAGGAGGAAGAGGAGGAGGAAGAGGAGAAAGAGGAGGAGGAAGAGGGGGAAGAGGAAGAGGAGGATCCCTGGAGGAGAAGGAGGACCCCTACGCAAATCTTATTTTTCATTTTGACACGGTGTTCCCCTTAAAATCCATACCAGACCCGAAGGGCCTGGTATGGACTTTAGGGGGGGGACCATACGCATTTTCTTTTTAATGTTGGTGTGGGGTTCCCCTTAAAATATATATCAGACCCGAAGGGCCTGGTACGGACTCTGCGGGGGTTCCCAACGCAATTTTTTTTTACATTTCTGCGTGGGTCTCCCCTTAAAATCCATACCAGACCCGAAAGGCCTGGTATGGACCCCCAAAGCAATGCTTTTTCAGTGATTTTTATCTATATTGCGTGAATCCGGAAATACATTTCAGCCGCAAGCGATTTTTTATGACAATGTTTCCTTTACAAATGTCATTTTACAGAGGCACTGTTCTAAACATCGCACAAATGAGCCACTTTACAGGCATACCAAGGGGACCCCCCCCCCCGGCACAATATTTAAAGGAATATTTCATTTTTATTTTCTCACTTTAAGCATAATTAAAATCACTGCTCCTGAAAAAACAATCAATTTTAAAACTTTTTTTTGCATTGATACATGACCCCTAGGGCAGTACCCTGGTCCCCATATACTTTTTATGGCAATAATTTGCATATAAGCCTTTAAAATTAGCACTTTTGATTTTGCATGTTCAAGTCCTATTGATTTTAATAGGGTTTGCGTTTTCACACAAATTTTTTGCCTGTTCGCAAGTTCTGGTGCGAGCCGATCCGGGGGTGTTCAGCCCATCTGTAATATATAATATTGTATATTACACTGTTTAGCTGAGGTTCTGAGAACCTTATATTTTTTTCTCCAAAAGGCAGTGAAAATATACAGAACTCTATCCTAGATCAGAAATTGTGATTGGCAACCAAGAGAAGACAGATCCTATACATATGCTGTAACATCACTGGACTAGTGTTACCAAATCACAGATCACAGACAATACATGTTTCATAGTTAGGTTCATCTATGCTAGACATTTAGCTAAAACTTAAAGTAGACCTAAACCCTGAGAACAAGTCCATTTTATGAACCATCCTACCCTATTTTCTGTTTCTTATACTTACCCAATACCTGCCCCAGGGTCAATCCTGCTGCAAGTAACACCTGATTTGTTCCTACGACAAAGAACCCAGGAGCCAGAAGAAGTGAGAATGCCCTCCTTCAAGACTGCATGTCGCAGCTTTGTGAGGTGAGTGCTTTACTTTGCATAACCTTTCATTTATCAAAGTTACATTGTTTGCCATTTCACTGTCCATTTTGTCAAGGCCTTTCAGAAGTATAATACTACCTTGCAGAGTGTTTATAATTCTGCATGATTTGTGTCAAAAACCTTGTTTAATTTACACTTCTAAACCCAAAAACAAAATGTAGTATATCGCTCCGTATCCAGCCTTTAGATGTGGTGGCTGTATTTGTTTCCTTTTTTTCAAGCTTTTTTCTCTTTAATTTGCCTGGTGATCATGCCAGTAACACTCTTCCTGTCCTATGGCAACAGTGCTCACTCATTGCACTGTATGTGTAGCCAATGGCCCCCTTAGGCTGGTACTTTGTTTTTTGTTTTTTTTATTAGGGGATTTAAACTTGGATGGGGTAGGGATGATTATGGGATGCCAAAGAATTAAACAGTTCTGTACATGGGACTGCTATAAACTAGGGTTGCCACATCGTCCCTTTAATCCAGGACACATATGAATTACTGAGGCTAATTTAATGGAGATAAGGCAACAAGTCAATGTAATTACCATCTTAATCAGCCACAGAACTTGTGTAATTAATATGTGTCCTGGATTAAAGGGATGGTGTGGCAACCCTACTATATACACCTCCGTATATACACTTCTCCATCTTCCTGCAGCACACTTGCTGCACACTATATACAACTCCATGTATACACTTCTCCTTCTTCACTCCAGGACTGACTCTTGCTCAGCACAGGTGAGACTTGAAAGGATATTTATAAGGCCTCCATATGTCTTCTTGGGCCCAGCTAGCACATGGTGAGGCCTGCTGTAGTTGAAGCAGGGTCTTTGGACTGCCCATTACAGGCAGAGTGTCATGAAAGGGTAGCAAAGTACTGTGTGCCAGCTGGCTTGATGGACTACTACTCCCAGCCCATCTTCTTCCAGGCCCTGCCAGCTTCTTCAGCTGCAACGGCCTTCTCCACTACCACAGCAACAAAAGACCCCAAACTGGCTTCTGCATCCTTCCCAGACTGTCTCTCAGCCCAATCCACTCCGGAATGCATCTAACAGTATCCCAGCGTATGTTGCTCACCGACATCCTAACACTTGTAGTTCCACACTAATAATCTCTCCCCAATAGTGCTCTCTCCCGCTGTCATTTTTGCTCTTGTGCCTGCCACCAAGATCTCTCTCCTCCCGGCTACACCCGAGCACTCCAGGCCTGGGGTCACCCCCCCAGACTGTTTACTCCCCTGGGCCCCGACAGCCCACACTACTCCATCTCCAGACTTCCACCGGAACTTCTCCTCCCAGATTGGGCTGACCCTGGGTATTTAAGGAGGCCTGCTCCCTGCCAATCCAGATTGGGGATTGGTCAGGGCTCCTTAGAACATCCCAAATGAATACACCTCCCCTCCCACCTCTCTTTCCAGAACACTCCAGAAGCCTCTGGAAAGAAGTGGGAGGTACTGATGACACCATCTGTTTATCACCCAGTCCTACCTGAGCCACTCCCAGCCCAGAATCAAAACAATCAGGCCTGCACAAATAAATTTTGCCTCACGTAGCAAAAATCTACGCTAATCACTTACCTAGCGTGGAGGGTGCTACACTCACCCCACCCCCCCATATAACCTCAGCTGGTCCCCAGCTGAGAAATTGAGAAAAAAATAGCTCCTGGGCGTCCCATAATCTAATAATGGGAAGGGGAAAAGGGAACAAACTTGGATGGGGACTTCACAAATAAATATGTTCGGTAAGGTTCGGTCAAACCCAGAAAGCAGCTGTCAGTGCTGGACCAATGAGCTGTATGCAGGGAATTATAAACCCCGCAGCTCCATGTACACAAGGGATACTTATGACTTAATTGACCTAAAATGAGCCAATAAACTGTGGACATGGGATTCCCTGCCCTTCAACTTTACAAACACAAAGGGATGGGGGAGCTTGTGACATCGTTGTTACAAGCACCTCCGCTCCTTTGTGTTTGTGAAGTTGAGGGGACCAAACCCAGAGCTGAACCCAAGTTCATCCCTATTAAGGAGAAGCAGTATTGTCACCCTAGGCTGCTCTACTCATATGGGTTATAAATATCTCCCTCTCTGCCCTTATCTTAATTACAGCTCACATTAAGACCGGTCATACACAATGAGAATTTCCACAACCACGGGTTACAGGAAAGAAATTTGCGCGATTTCCCCATCAACACAGACAGTGCTTACAGGGGAATCGGCAATTGTCTTCTCCTGGCAGGGGGTGGGTGGGGAAAGCCATCCCCGCCAGGAGAAGACAGTGATTATCGCTAGAGGCTATAGCAGCTGCTAGCAATAATCGTAAGAGAATACAGCAGGCTGGTTGTACCCAAGTTGATCGATCAATTAACTTGGTACATTCAGTCTGCCCATTAAGGGTTCGAATCTTGGCTGGTTCCTGCAAAACCGGCCGAGATTCGAACCATGTACTGTATGGCCGGCCTTAGTTACAAGGATGCTAGATTTCTGACATGATCAACAGGCACTTTTCTGTATGTGCAGTAAATGTACCTGGAAAAAGACTAGTGCAGCCACCACATCTAAGGCTAAGTACGCACCATACAGGTGTGACAGAGAGCATGTGCGTTCCCACGTGTCGCATGTAGAGCAACCCATTAATTTCAGTAAGCTGCCATATATGTGAGAAATGCTCTTTTTCAAAATCACGCCACACCGAACTGCATTGTGCTGCTGCACCATGTAGTTTGGCGTACACTAAAAAGCACACGTTAGCAGATGCGGGGGGGGGGGGGGGCGG
>BLSH010205259.1:583363-596714 GCA_018402905.1 Glandirana rugosa
TTGACTCCTGTTTAAGAGGGATCGAGACATATCGTCAGCCAGTCACCGAAGTGTGTCGTCTGACTGAGGTCACTTTGTTCAGGTAGAAATTGACGAAGGGCTGGCGCGCGGCAGAAAAGTGCCGCCGTCAGCCCCTCGGGACGCGCTTAGCGGCATTTATTCGCCGCTAAGCGTAAACCGGTGGTCCCCCGCGTGCGCGTGGGGGCGGCGTGAGGACCCCTCACACGGGCGCTCGGCGCTACTCACCGATGTCCAATTTCTTGCCCCTTGGCGGCTACATTTGTGCCGCCAAGGGGCGGGACAGTCATGGGCATGAGAGATCTAACTGATCCCAGTGACAGGGATCAGTAGATCTCTCATGCCCCACTGACAGGGCGGGGAACCGCCGTGTTTACATCGGCGGTTCCCCGTTCTTTAACCTGTAGCCACTCATCGCGGCTCGCGGGCACACTCCCCAGGAGTGCGGCGGGGGTGCGCGTGCGCCCCCTGGTGGCCAAATGCGAATCGCCGCTTATTTACGGCGATTCGCGCAGGGCTCCCCGACTGCCGCCGTGAAAAGACGGCGCGCGGTCGGGAAGCAGTTAAAGATGGACTTGTTTCACTGGAGTCAGTCTGCTGTGTGAAGCCACTGACCGACTGCTATACAGAGCTAGGGAGAATTTGTCCTCAGTTATAGTCAGTTACTTGGAGTATTCTATACCTATCCTTCTCCTATCTGAGGTCAACGTTAAAGCATTGAAAATTCATCCCCTAGACTGGAAACAAGCAGGATTGTGTGTGCGCCTGGCTGTGTGAAAATTATATAGTGACTGGCTGCAAGAATATTCAGCGGGAGGCTCGGGAACAAATATAAATTTCATTAGCAGCTCCTTCGGGGGTATCGCTACATTCCTTTTGGGATAAAGGTTTAAAATAAATGAATAAAAGCTGATCATTGTAAGCACCCCTGTTAGTGTTAAAAGGCTTGTCTCCTTCCTGTAACTGATACATCTGCAAGAGAGCTTGTTTTTTTGAAAAACAACAGACTTACTGGCTGTATCACCAGATCAAAATAGAAGAAAGAAAACCTAAAAAACAAAACTAATACAGCCATCACATCTAAAAAATGGGTAAGCTGAAATAAAATAAATGTTTGCTTTTAGGTTTAATACCGCTTTAATGTAAGCAAGATGGAAAGCTGTACCAGGGAATTGTAATATAGTTATTTGTTTAAATCCTTCTATACAGTAAAACAGGCAACCAGCCACTTTGGCATAGACAGTCAGGATCTTTTTCTTTCCCATATTATATTAATCTTAAACAAAATAATTCAATTTCAAGTACATTGATTTTCTTTGAATGGTGGCTGCTTTGCTCAACCACCATGTATAGCCAGGAGGGATGTTTGCTATTATAGAGACAAAGTAACTTAATAAATGTGTGGGTGTTCCTCTGTGCTATTTAACCTACTACAGGAATCTACTTTTTTGTTTTAAAATAACATTTAGGCATGAACAAAGAAAAAGCATTGCCGAAGGAATGCACAAAGGTTCCAAATCCAAATTGAGTTCAACAACGTAAAATGTACCCTTATATTCCAGACAGATGCTACATTAAATCAGTAATAATGTAAGGCTGAATGATCCTGTAATTTGCAGGAGGGGTAGCTGTGGCAGCTAAGCAGCCCTTGGTGTGCTGAGCCTAGCCCAGTAAGACACAAGAGTTTTTGCATTAAGAATACGTGTTTCTTCCCCCTTACTTCACCAATGAAAGCATTATTACTAGTTATTTTCTAGAAAAAGCTTTTATATACTGTACACCAGGTATATATTGCAATGGCTTATATGGTAGGTGATGTTAGCAATATGACATTTTTGGAGCCAGATTCATGTTGTGCATTTTGCTAAACATTTGATATGTATTATTAAAGTGTATTTTTACGTTTATCTGGAATGGTTAGAACTTCTGTCAAGTTTATATTGCTTTCTATTTGTCCAGGTGACCATTGTCACTGGGACAGAAAGCAACGAGAGATCCAACATTTCAGTTACTTAATTACTGGAACACAAGGCAAGAAGAAATTTTCATATCTGTTTGTAAGCTACACCCGGTTGCCCAGGTCAGGGGGAATGGGCTAATGTTTTTGTCGCCTTTCCCCGGGATGTTTGCAGGCTTTTATTGGGGTCCAGCCTCCCCCTCCCATGTTCAAAAGGGAAGAGGTATGGATTCTAAGGGTGACTGGGAAACACTTGGGAAAATGCTTGATGGTCCACTCTGAAATGCCGATTCGCCAGAAGAAACCTGGAACATGGACTTCTATGTTGAGCACAGCCAAGTTTGGACCTTCCTATAAGAGACTTCACCTGTGCAAGTAACCTGGGGCAGCCAGATTCAGTTAGAATGTTGTTACAGGTTATACGTGCCAATGACCAATGCTCTCTTCTGTGGACAACTGCACTACTAAAACCACAGGTATTCTTTTATTTACATTCTGCTCTTTAGAATGTATTTTGGGGTATATTATTGGTATGTGCATGCTATGTGTTTGAAATATAAAGGGCCTTCAAAAATTGAATACGTAGTCGGGAAATTAGAGGTGTAATTTATGTTCCTAGAACACCTGACGATGCTCCCTACATGTTGGACCTCTCTATGTAAACAGGCTGTGTAAAAGTCTCACTCGTGGTATCACCATACTCAGGAGGAGTAGCAGAATGTATTTTGTGGTGTAATTTGGGCTATGTACGTGCAACGTGTTAGAAACATCTTATATATTCACAACGTTGTGTAAAAAAAAAAAAATGTGTTTATTTTCTTTCCACATTTTCCAAAATCTTGTGGAAAAAAAATGACATGTTCAAAAGACTCATTATGCCTTATAGACTATACGTGGGGGGGGGTTTAGATTTCCAAAATGTGGCCATTTTGTGGGCCTTTTTTCATTGTCCTGGTACTTCAGGGCCTTCAAAAGTGTAATTGGTAGTCGAGAAATTAAATTTGTAATTTATGTCCCTAGAACACCTGACAGTGCTCTCTGCATGTTGGGCCTCTCTATGTGGCTAGGGTATGAAATGGTGTCACTATAGTCAGGAGGAGGAGCCGAATGTGTTTTGGGGTGTAATTGCAAGTATGCATATGCAGTGTGAGAGAAATAACCTATTAATGACAATTTTGTGGGAAAAAAAAAAAAAAAAAAATATATATATATATATATATATATATATACAGTATCTCACAAAAGTGAGTACCCTTCACATTTTTGTAAATATTTTTTACCTCTTTTCATATGACAACACTGAAGAAATTACATTTTGCTACAGTGTAAAGTAGTGAGTGTACAGCTTGTATTACAGTGTAAATTTGCTGTCCCCTCAAAATAACTCAACACACAGCCATTCATGTCTAAACTGCTGGCAACAAAAGTGAGTACACCCCTAAGTGAAAATGTCCAAATTGGGCCCAATTCCCTCCCTTTTGTCATGTGACCCATTAGTGTTACAAGGTCTCAGGTGTGAATAGGGAGCAGGTGTGTTAAATTTGGTGTTATCGCTCTCACTCTCTCATACTGGTCACTGGAAATTTAACATGGCACCTCATGGCATAGAACTCTCTGAGGATCTGAAAATAAGAATTGATGCTCTACATAAAGATGGCCTAGGCTATAAGAAGATTAGCAAGACCCTGAAACTGAGCTGCAGCATGGTGGCCAAGACCATACAAGACCATACAACGGTTTAACAGGACAGGTTCCACTCAGAACAGGCCTCGCCATGGTCAACCAAAGAAGTTGAGTGCACATGCTCAGCGTCATATCCAGAGGTTGTCTTTGGAAATAGACGTATGAGTGCTGCCAGCATTGCTGCAGAGGTTGAAGGGGTGGGGGGTCAGCCTGTCATTGCTCAGACCATATGCCGCACACTGCATCAAATTGGTCTGCATGGCTCTTGTCCCAGAAGGAAGCCTCTTCCAAAGATGTTGCACAAGAAAGCAGTTTGCTGAAGACAAGCAGACTTAGGCCCCTTTCACACGGATTCAGCTTTTTGCTGCGGATAGATGAAGTTATCTACCACAGCTAAACTCAGACAATACTTTCTTATTGCCCTATTCACACATTGCATTTAGCGACGGTTTCGCCACATGGGGTTTTGTGCAGTTAGAAAAAATAAATTTGACTGCGTCCAGGAATGATTTACCACAGCTATCTGCACATAAATGCAGGTACAGTAATCGCAGTGTACTATTTCACCTGCGTATAGCGGCAGCAACAAGAAAAGAAAATCAACAGGAAGCACATCAGAAATGGCAAGAATGTTCCACCGCAGCTAAATGCAGCTGCATGTAAACGCAAGTAATCACTGCTAATAGCAATGTACAACTGCAAGTGATCGCTGTGCTTGGAGTCTTGGAATTTCAAAATAACAAAACATGGTTTTAACAGTGGCAGGACAGCCGCCCATGCGAAAGAGGCTTAAGGACATGGATTACTGGAACCATATCCTGTGGTCTGATAAGACCAAGATAAACTTATTTGGTTCAGATGGTATCAAGTATGTGTGGCGGCAACCAGGTGAGGAGTACAAAGACAAGTGTGCCTTGCCTACAGTCAAGCATGGTGGTGGGAGTGTCATGGTCTGGGGCTGCATGAGTGCTGCTGGCACTGGGGAGCTACAGTTCAATGAGGGAACCATGCATGCCAACATATACTGTGACATACTGAAGCAGAGCATGATCCCCTTCCTTCGGAGACTGAGCCACCGGGCAGTATTCCAACATGATAACAACCCCAAACACACCTCCAAGACGACCACTGCCTTGCTAAAGAAGCTGAGGGTAAAGGTGATCGACTGGCCAAACGTGTCTCCAGACCGAAACCCTATTGAGCATCTGTGGGGCATCCTCAAACGGAAGGTGGAGGAGCGCAAGGTCTCTAACATTCACCAGCTCTGTGATGTCGTCATGGAGGAGGGGAAGAGGATTCCAGTGGCAACCTGTGAAGCTCTGGTGAACGCCATGCCCAAGAGGGTTAAGGCAGGGCTGGAAAATAATGGTGGGCACACAAAATATTGACACTTTGGGCCCAATTTGGACATTTTCACTTAGGGGTGTACTCACTTTTGTTGCCAATGGTTTAGACATTAATGGTTGTGTGTTGAGTTATTTTGAGGGTACAGAATATTTACACTGTTATACAAGCTGTACACTCACTACTTTACATTGTAATAAAGTGTAATTTCTTCAGTGTTGTCACATGAAAAGATATAATAAAATTATATATATATAATATATATATAATAGTTAGATATATACAGGGTGGGCCATTTATATGGATACACCTTAATAAAATGGGAATGGTTGGTGATATTAACTTCCTGTTTGTGGCACATTAGTATATGTGAGGGGGGAAACTTTTCAAGATGGGTGGTGACCATGGCGGCCATTTTGAAGTCGGCCATTTTGAATCCAGCTTTTGTTTTCTCTATAAGAAGAGGGTCATATGACATATCAAACTTATTGGGAATTACAATGGTGTGCTTGGTTTTAACGTAACTTTATTCTTTCATGAGTTATTTACACATTTCTGACCACTTATAAAATGTGTTCAATGTGCTGTGTTGGATTGTCAATGCAACCCTCTTCTCCCACTCTTCACACACTGATAGCAACACCGCAGGAGAAATGCTAGCACAGGCTTCCAGTATCCGTAGTTTCAGGTGCTGCACATCTCGTATCTTCACAGCATAGACAATTGCCTTCAGATGACCCCAAAAATAAAAGTCTAAGGGGGTCAGATCGGGAGACCTTGGGGGCCATTCAACTGGCCCACCACGACCAATCCAGTTGAATGGCACTAGAAAACCTAACCAGGGCTCTATAAACACCTATTTTGGCTCCGGAAAGCAGCCGCATGGAGGACCTTGCAAGATGGCACCTGGCCAGCACAGAGACGATGATATAGCACCAGCGGCCCAGTCAGCTAATCAGCTTGCAGCTTCTCCCATCGCATCACCGCGGATGGTAAGCAAATCAGCCCCTCCTGCATCAACGGGCTCCCCCAATTCCCAAGATCAGGGATCGGACATTCTTGAACTACAGGGTGACCCGGACCTTATGAAACACATTTGGTCCCTCCTCACTAAGGAGGATTTGGAGAGATTTTCTAGCAGAGTGGAGAAGGCCCTAAAACAAGATATTGAACACCTACAGGCGACACTACCCATTTTGGCAATAGGGTTGAAACCCTGGAGCATAGATTTGAGGACTCCCTGCCCACCATATCCCAGCTCAGTGATAAATTCTCTGCACAGGATCAGAAGATTGAGGCCCTAGTAAGTCAGCTAGACCACTACAAAAACTGTAGATGGAGCTCTAATATTCGCATCAGAGGGCTGCCTGAGGCTATGCCTGCTAAGGACGTTGTCCCTACATTACAGGGCATATTCAGAGAAATCCTGGACCTGTCTCCTAACACGCCAATTGAGATTGATAGGGCGCACAGGGCCCTCAGACCCCCATCACAGGATGTTGACAACCCAAAGAGCATTATATGCAAACTGCATAAATATACAGTCAAAGAGCAAAATATGCAACACATGCGCAAACATCCCTTGACTTTGACGGTGCCCGCTTATTTTTCTACCATGATTTGTCACACCTCACACTGATGCAACACAGGGCTCTGCGTCCTGTCCTGGCAGCCATGAAGACAGCAGGCATTACATATCACTGGGGTTTCCCCTTTAATTTACAAGCGGAAAGAAATGAAAAATCTGCAACCCTACGCACCGAAGATGATCTTCCACATTTCCTCTCCCAGCTGGGACTGGACCCAGTGGACTTCATTGACTGGCGTCTTAGTGGAATCCCTCCAGCCCCAGCTGCCCAACTATGGCTTCCTGCATGACCCAAACGGCGATCCAGGGGCCATGAGCACTCCTCACAAGGACCATCTCCCCACCCCCGAACTGGAGAAGATTGGGACACGATTGGGATACCTAAAGCACCTTGGAAGACAGACTCATGACTCCCGGTGACACTGTTTGCAACAAATCATTCGATAAATGGCAGCTCCTGTCTCTCTCGATGCTAAAGTTTTTTGTTTTTCTACTGTTCTATTAGGCATCATGACTCAGAGAGCAGCCACGGACACCAGCCATAGAGAACACCGAGAAGACATAACTACTCTAGGCCTTGGCACGGCCTATCACCTCCCTGAGTGGATAAAGCTACCTAGTCAATGAGGAGCTAGCACAAACTGGACGGCTAATGTGTGATCACGTTCCCCCTTAGGAATGCCTTTTTTAGGTGATGGTCCTGTTGCGGGCAGGCCTAGGGTTGCCTCCGACCGGTCGTGTTATTGGTTGAGAATGTTGTTTTTTATGTGTTGTTCCTTTTTCATGTTTCAGTAAGGCTACATTCACACTGAAGCAGCAGCCACGGTCGTGGTAAAACCCCGCTAGTTTTAGCGGAGTTTTACCAGCGATATGGCTCCGCTATGCGGGCGGGAGCGCCGCGCTTTTAACCCCCACAAGGGGTTAAAACAGGTTTAAAAGTTCCGGCGCTCAGCACTACCGTGGCGGTGTGAAGCCGCTTCTGAAGCACTTGCCATTCATTTCCGCTCCTCTCACCGCCCAAAAATACTGCTTGCAGGACTTTTTTTAACATCCTGCAAGCGCACCGCCCCAATGTGAAAGCACTCAGGGCTTTCACATTGGGGTGGATTGGGGGGGATTTTTGAGGCGCTTTACAGATGCTATTTTTAGCTAAATAGCATCTGTAAAAGGCCTCAGTGTGAAAGGAGCCTAATACTTTTTATCTTAACTCTAGGCTGTGGTTCATACGCTGTTCACACCCGGATCAATTTCTCAAGAGGTTTTGCTTGGGTCTCACTTCGCTGATACGCAATGGCTACGGTTAAGGTAGTTTCATATAATGTACGAGGGTTGTGTTCTCCACACAAACGCAATAGACTCTGGCTCGAACTGAAGCGACATTGGGCCCAGGTATTATGACTTCAGGAAACCCTCTTCACAGATAATTCTATCCCTAAACTACGCACCCACATTTACTCTCAGTGGTTTTTGAGTAACTCCCCAAAGCCAAAATTGCGGGGGACAGCTATTGACATCCACTAGAACTGTCAGTTCCTACCCACCAATCAGGACATTAATCCGCAAGGACGCTATGTGTTCTTGAAAGGCACAATCATGGGACAGTTTGCGGCACTATATGCACCAAATACACAACAGCTCTTGTTTATTGACAAGGTCCTCGACAACTTGGCCACTTTTCTGGGAGGGTAGGCTAGTGCTAGGTGGGGACTTCAATGTGAGTCCCGATCCCCCTCTGGACACTTCGGCAGGCCGCACAACGCACTCCTATGCCTTTCTGCAACATTTTCACAGATCCCTCCAGGCCCACACGCTGGTCGATTGCTGGAGGGTCTTGCACACCTCAGAAAAAGATTACAGTTATTACTCCAATGTGCATGGGGTGTATACACAAATTGACCTGCTACTGACTGACCAGACATCTCTAGATCTGTTGATAGACTCAACCATAGAACAGATCACCATCTTTGAACATGCCACAGTGACACTTTTGATGGCTTTGCCTTCCAGATCGAATGGAGCATGGTCATGGAGGCTAAATGAGAACCGGTTGGATGATGTAAGGGTGGTGGCAGGGGTTGAGGAAACTTTGACCCATTACTTTGCTGAAAACACTAATGGGGAGGTTGATGGTATACTGTGGGGAGGCCACAAAGCAGTAGTTAGGTGTCCCTCGTAATGTGGGGTTCTAAACTAAAGAAAGACAAGCGGGCTTTCAGCGGATCCTAACGGAGCTGCAACAAGCAGAACTGAAACATAAACCGACCGCAGACCCCGATGCGCTTAGACGCCTTACCGAACTGCATACACTCTTCTCTAAATTACTGGACCAACACATTACCAGACGGCTACGCTATGTAGCCCACAGATATTATGATCATGGTAATAATTGTGCCAGAATGTTGGCTTGGGCTCTGCGGAAACGTTGCATGTCCTCATACGTGCACAAACTGTGCACTCCTTCTGGAGATATGGTACAGCACACGTCAATAATTGTGCCGCTGTTCTGCGACTAATATGCGGCCCTTTACGACTTAAACAAGAACAATACACCCATGGAGTTGACACAAAAACAGACATGCATAGAGGCCTATCTCTCCTCCTCCGGCTTTCCCACCATATCCTCTGAGCAACAGACGGACCTAGAGCTCCCTATCTCCCCTACAGAGTTGTGGGCTACCGTGTGATCTGTCCCTACTGGGAAAATCCCAGGCCCAGATGGTGTTACCAAGGCTTACTACGTGCAGTTCTTCAAACAGCTCCAATCCCCTCTGTGCACATTTTTCAATTCTCTTGCTACTAACGGGGGTTTCCCCCAAGGGGTCACATTAGCCCATAAATCAGTGCTCCCGAAGGAAGGGAAGGACCCTACCCTCCCATAAAATTACCGTCTGATTTCGCTATTGAATACGGATTTGAAGATTTTCGCAAAGATTCTCGCTAATCGCATAAAACATCTCCTCCCAGACCTAATACAGCCTGACCAGACGGGTTTCATAGTGGGACGGGAGGCACTCGATAACTCCAACAGAGCTTTACAGCTCATCTATTGGGCCCGCACATACGATCAAATGCCGCCTTATGTGATTCTCTCCACTGATGCCGAGAAGACATTCAATCGCGTGGACTGGGATTTTCTTAATGCAATGTTAGTGAGATTAGGGATAGACCCACATATGATGCGCTGGATTCTATCTCTGTATACTTCCCCGATAGCATAGGTGAAGGTGAATGGGGGCTTATCTCCCATGTTCCTTATTCGGAATGGCACGGGGCAGGGGTGCCCTCTTTCGCCCCTGTTGTTCGCCTTGGTCCTGAAACCACTGCTTTGGAGAATAAGAGCTAATCCGAATATCAGGGGGATCCCGGTTGGTCACACGGAGCATAAGTTGTCGGCTTATGCCAATGATGTTCTGTTCCATATAGTGGATCCCACTGTCTTGCTGCCGAACCTGATGAAGGAATTATCAGTATATAGCCAGATGTCTAATTTTTGGATCAATTACCCTAAGTCAGAGATCCTGCCGATCACAGTTCCTACGGCATTGATGTCAGCTCTGAAAGGTGCTTTCCCTTTTGCTCGGGCAACTTTGAAGCACTTGGGAATACACCTCACAGATAAACTATAAACTCTGTACACTGCCAACTATGTCCCTATAATGAAACAGATTAACCAAGATTTACAATCTTGGTATAAAGACACCTTTACGTGGATGGGCCACACAAACATTATCAAAACTACCATATTAACCCTGTGTGCTATTTCTCCTGCAGATGGTACCTATCCCTTTGCCCCCTCGCTTCTTCAAAGAGCTTCGTACTTTGTTCGTATGGTTTGTGTGGAGAGGCAGAAAGCCTAGAATAGCCATGGTGATCTTACAGAGATCCAAGCGAAATGGAGGTCTTGGCCTTCCTAATGTTTCTCAATACTACAGAGCAATAGCATTACAATGAATCCTCAACTGGAGGTTTCACACGACCACTAAGCTGTGGGTATAAATGGAAAAGATTATGGCAGGCCGAAACCTGTCATATGCCCCATGGGTGCAAAAGGGTGACTGTAAGGTAAACCAGATCTCTACCACCAAAAGACCAATGCAGACTCATGCTCGTGCACATTGCACACGTGTTAATATTTATAGGCGAAAGACCAATGTAAATTCTGCAGTGCCAGTTCAACACGCACATACGCGTTCGCGCACATGTGCACATACCAATTAGCTCTTGGCACCCAGTGGCCTGTTTAAACTGTTCTATCACTGTGAGCAGTTGCAGAATGGTCTTCAGCTTGTCCCTGTGTTCCCAAGACCTGGTCCGCTGTTCCTGTTTACTTGTGTATGACCCGGCTTGCCTTTGGACTTTGCCTCTGCTCATGCTCTTATGCTGTTACCTGCTACTCTGACCTTGGCTTGTTAACAGGACCTGATCTACCTGCTGACTTTGTACCGCATTGCCCGGCTGTCACCGACCTTGGCCTGTCTCCTAGATTTGCTTTGTCTGCTGATTTGGTGCCTCACTGCCCGGTTGCTGCTGACTGCTGCTCATCTCTTGCTCTGGTGACAAGCTGCTTCTGCATCCTATTTTGAGGACTGTGGCTACCAGCTCCAACCACTTACAGAGTGATAATCACGAGCTAGCTGCTACGGCACTCGTGCCACTCCTTGCCTTTACACTCTCTGTCTCCACCTTCAGGAGTGTTAGGCGGGAGGTGTAAGAGAGGCCTCCACAACATTCCAGTCTTCACCAGGTACATGATAGTATCATTCAGCCATGACTGAGACTGGAGGAGGTACCTCTCTGCTTGAAACATTGTGCCAGCAAATCGCAACCTTGATCCAAGCAGTGACTGCACTCCAAGAGGCTTATTTCCAGCTTGAAGGTCGTATGCGCTCCCTACCCACTGCATCTCCAGATTCTGTATCTGGTGAATCAGCTTCCGTTTCTGCACCCACAGTAGTGGTTCCTCCCCCGGAGCCTCGGGTACCTACCCCGTAACGCTTTTCAGGAAATCACTACAAATTTCAGCCCTTTTGCAATGCTTTCCAGCTGTATTTTGAGTTACAACCACAAACTTTCTCTCTCGAGTTCACTAATGTGGGCTTTGTCATTTCCCTCCTGTGTGAGGAACCACAGTCATGGGCCCATCATCTTCTGGAACAGACCAGCCCAGTCCTCACATCAATCTCTTCCTTCTTTGAGGCCATGGTTCAGATCTATGATGATCCCCAATGGACCTCCACAGCAGAGGCTATCCTACATACGCTCTGGCAAGGACTTCAGCCTGTAGAGGACTATGTGGTTAAGTTCTGCAAATGGAGCTCCGACACTGCCTGGAATTATGCAGCCTTGCAGTACCAGTTACGCTTGGGACTTTCAGAGATTCTAAAAGATGAACTTGCTAGACTAGATCCACCCACAGTGCTCTCAGATGTAATCCCGCTTGCTATTCGTCTTGACTGCAGAATCTGAGAGAGGAGCACCAGCAGTACCTGTATCCTCAGCTCTGCCACCACCCTCTTCCATGATGGAATCTGTTCAATTGGAACTTACCCGTTCACCTCTGTCATCCAAAGAAAGACTTTGACGCCGGCAAAATGACTTATGCCTTTACTGTGGTGGCAGTGGTCCCTATCTACGTGATTGTCCAATAAGGCCACAAAAGACTGTCCTTGCTTCTGACTAGAGTTGAGTGAACCTGGACTGTAAAGTTCGGGTCCGTACCGAACTTTGGGGTGTCCGGGACCCAGTCCCGAACCCGGACTTTTCAAAAAAAGTCCGGGTTCGGGTCCGGGGTTCTGGTATTTTATTCCACGTGTTGAAAAGCTGCCAAGGGCAGCCAATCAACAGGTGTTTCACTGGTTTTCCCTTAGAAGCCATTACAGCCATGCCTACTAATGGCATGGCTGTGATTGGCCAGTGTACCATGCGACCCAGCCTCTATATGGCTCTCAGGATAGTTTAGGGAGAGGATGCTGCTGGCTCTGTGAGGGACAGATTGCAGATATTACAGAACATCTCATCCTGCATTACTGAACGATCTGATTGTGGACTAGGGAGAAATACTAGTACTGCTGCTTTGAGGGACAGATTGTACACCTCATCCTGCTGCACAGAACGATCTAACTGGACTAGGTAGAGTCTGTTGCTTTAAGGGAAAGATTATTGTTCTAAAATCATCATCAAGTTGTACAGGGAATGGTTCTAGCTGTTGCTTTAAGGGAAAGATTATTCTTCTAAAATCATCATCAAGTTGTACAGGGAAAGGTTCCAGCTGTTGCTCTATGCTCCGGCAATAGACTTTTCCCACACACATTGGAGATGATTTTAGAACAGTAATATGGCTCTATGCGGCTGCAATAGACTTTTCCCACACACGTTGGAGATGATTTTAGAACAGTAATATGGCTCTATGCGGCTGCAATAGACTTTTCCCACACACTTTGGAGATGATTTTAGAACAGTAATATGGCTCTATGCGGCTGCAATAGACTTTTCCCACACACGTTGAAGATGATTTTAGAACAGTAATATGGCTCTATGCGCCTGCAATAGACTTTTCCCACACACTTTGGAGATGATTTTAGAACAGTAATATGGCTCTATGTGGCTGCAATAGACTTTTCCCACACACTTTGGAGATGATTTTAGAACAGTAATATGGCTCTATGCGGTTGCAATAGACTTTTCCCACACACTTTGGAGATGATTTTAGAACAGTAATATGGCTCTATGTGGCTGCAATAGACTTTTCCCACACACTTTGG
>BLSH010205259.1:622558-640609 GCA_018402905.1 Glandirana rugosa
TCGTGGTTGTCCTTGGAGAGGGATTACGTCATCATCTACCAAAATCTTGCTATTTGAGAGGGAGCCTCGTGGTTGTCCTTGGAGAGGGATTACAAACCATCTACTACTGCATTAGGGAGAGGTTCCTGTTGGTGCTCTGAGGGAGAGGTTATCGTTATAAAACCATCTCCTACTGCATTAGGGAGAGGTTCCTGTTGGTGCTCTAAGGGAGAGTTTATAGTTCTAAAACCATCTCCTACTGCAGTAGGGAGAGGTTCCTGTTGGTGCTGTGAGGGGGAGATTATTGTTCTAAAATCATCTCATACTGCAGTAAGGACAGGTTCCTGTTGGTGCTGAGAAAGACAGATTATCATTCTAAAATCATCTCATACTGGTGTAGGGAGAGGTTCCTGCTGCTGGTGTGAGCGGTGCATTTCTTGCACAAAAATAAAAAGTGCATCTACAATTTTCTTTTTTTTAAAAAAAAAAAAGAATAATAATTTATTATTCTTTTTTTTTAGTATTAATAAATAGTGCTACATAGTACATTTATGTTCAGAATGAGGAGAGCGTCAAACAAGGGACATGGTCATGGTCCTGGTGCTGCTGGTGTTGGTGGTGTTGCTGAAGCTCCTGTTGCAAGGATAGGACGTGGTCGATCTGTGCCAGCTACACGCACAAGTGAAACACCTTCCTCAGGTAGCCGACAGAACCTTCAACGTTATATGGTAGGCCCAAATGGCGCTCAACGAATGGTAAGGCTAGAACAAGTACAGGTGATAGTAGATTGGGTGGCTGACAATGCCTCCAGTTCCTTCACATTGTCTCCCTTGATGAAAGCTCAGAGTTGGCACCTGAACCCCATGGCCATCTGTCTTTCACCTCAGCCACTTGTAAATCAGCCAAGCAGTCTGAGCCCCAAGTCATGCAGCAGTCTCTTATGCTTTTTGTTGACTCTACCAGTGTGCTTTCCGTGGGCCAACCACATAGCCTTGCCCCAGAAGTGGAAGACATTGAGTGCACCGATGCCCAACCACTTCTGTTGCAGGATGAGGACATGGAAACACCACCGCAGCACGTCTCTGATGATGACGAAATACAGGTGCCAACTGCTGCGGCTTTCCTCAGTGTGCAGACTGACAAGGAGGGCAGTGGTGAAGGGTGGGTGGAAGATGATGTGGAGGATGATGAGGTCCTAGACCCTACATGGAATGAAGGTCATGCGAGTGACGTGTGCAGTTTGGAGGAAGAGGTGGTGGTCGCACAGAGGCACCAGCACAGCAAAAGAGGAAGCAGGTTGCAAAAGCGGAGCGAGCGTCCCCTAGACAGTATGCCTGCTACTACCCACCGCACCCAGAGACCTAGCACACCAAAGGCAGCTCAAAGGCGTTTCCCGGCGTGGTAGTTCTTCAGACAATGTGCTGACTACAAGACACAAGTGGTTTGCACAATGTGCAATGAGAGGCTGAAGCGAGGCACAAATGTTCTAAACCTGAGCACAACCTCCATGACCAGGCATCTAAATGCAAAGCACTTGCTGCAGTGGAATAAGCACCTCAAAGTCCAAGAAAGGTCTCGGCCTCCTCCTGCTTCCTCTTCTGCTGCTGCCTCAGCCTCTTCCTCCACCTCTACAGTGCCAGGGTCACTTGCCACCCAGCAAACAGATGATGTGACAGCAACGCCACCATGTCCGCCACCGTCCCCAATCATTTCCACATGGTCCCATGGTAGCTTACAGCTCTCCATCTCCCAAACACTGGAGAGAAAGAGGAAGTACCCCCTATCAACCCGCGATCCCTGGCCCTGAATGCCAGCATTTCAAAATTCCTGGCCTTTGAAATGCTGTCATTCCGTCTGGTGGACACGGACAGTTTTAAAAACCTGATGGCGGTGGCTGTCCCACAGTACATGGTTCCCAGCCACCACTACTTTTCCAGGCGAGCCACCCCTTCCCTGCACAAACAAGTCGGGGACGAGATCAAGTGTGCACTGCGCAACGCCATCTGTGGCAAGGTCCACATAAGCACTGATACGTGGACCAGTAAGTACGGGCAGGGACGCTATATCTCGCTAACTGCACACTGGGCACATGTAGTGGCGGGTGGGCCTGAGGCGGCTAACCGTTTGGCGCATGTCCTTCCGCCACCGAGGAATGCAGGGCATTTCTCTTTGCCTCCTGTTGCCTCCTCCTCCTACTGAGCTTCCTCCTCCTCCTCCTCTACCACCTCCTCATCCGCTCAGCGTAACACCTTCACCACCAACTTCAGCACATCTAGGGGGAAACGACAGCAGCCTGTTTTAAAACTGATATGTTTGGGGGATAAGCAGCAGCTGTGGACGGGCATTGAACAACAGACCAATGAGTGGTTGTTGCCACTGAGCCTCAAGCCCGGCCTGGTGGTGTGCCTAGCCGGTTTGACGCACATCCCTTGCCTGGCGCATGTGCTGAATTTGGTGGTGCAGAAATTTCTAAAAAAAACTACCTGGATATGTCAGAGCTGCTGCAGAAAGTGCGGGCCGTCTGTGCGCGCTTTCAGCGTTCTCACCCTGCTGCTGCTCGCCTGTCTGCGCTGTAGCGGAACTTCGGCCATCCCGCTCACCGCACGTGCCCACAAGGTGGAACTCCACCTTGCACATGCTGGAGAGATTGTGCGAGCAGCAGCAGGCAATAGTGGAGTTTCAGCTGCAGCAGGCACGGGTCAGTAGCTCTGCGGAACAGCACCACTTCACCACCAACGAGTGGGCCTCCATGCAAGACCTGTGTACCATATTGCGGTTTTTCAAGTACTCCACCAACATGAAAAAACACTGTGGGCGATGATGGAAGAGGATGACACAGGAGGAAGAGGAGGAGGAAGAGGGGTAATTTCCACGGTTATCAGGCCAGTCATTCACAAGTGGCTCGGAGGGTGGGTTCCTGCAGCAGCATACGCCAGGTAAAAAATTTTCAAGCCAGGGCACAGTCCTGGAGGATGAGGAGGACGAGGACGTTGATGAGGAGGAGGAGGAGGAGGAACCGTGTTCACAGCAGGGTGGCACCCAACGCAGCTCGTGGGCATCACTGGAGCGTGGCTGGGGGGATACAGAGGACACAGATGATACACCTCCCACAGAGGACAGCTTGTCTTTGCCTCTGGGCAGCCTGGCACACATGAGCGACTACATGCTGCAGTGCCTGCTCAATGACAGCTGAGTTGCCCACATTTTAACTTGTGCCGATTACTGGGTGGCCACCCTGCTGGATCCACGTTAAAAGGACAACGTGCAGTCCTTAATTCCCTCACTGGAGCGTGATCGGAAGATGCGCGACTACCACGCTGGTAGACGCGCTGCTGAGGGCATTCCCAAATGACACAGGGGGCTCTGTGGAAGCACAAGGCGAAGGCGGAGGAGGAGGAAGAGGTCGCCAACGCAGCTGTGGCACCGCCAGCACCTCAGAAGGCAGGGTTAGCATGGCCGAAATGGGGAAAAGCTTTGTCAGCAGCCCGCCACAACAAACAGCACCACCAGCTAATAGGCAACGTCTCAGCAGGAGGCAGCATTTCAGCAACATGGTGGAACAGTATGTGTGCACACACCTACACATACTGACTGATGGGTCTGCCCGCATTCAACTTCTGGGTCTCCAAATTGGGCACATGGCCTAAGCTTGCCCTTCATGCCTTGGAGGTGCTGGCCTGCCCTGCAGCCAGTGTATTGTCTGAACGTGTGTTTAGCACGGCAGGGGGCGTTATCACAGACAGGCGCAGCCGCCTGTCCACAGCCAACGTGGACAAGCTAACCATTATTAAAATGAACCAGGCATGGATCCCACAATACTTGTCTGTACCTTGTGCAGAATAGACATTTAGACCGGCCTCACACAGCCATTGGTATACTTGTTTTTTTTAATATGTCTCAATATTTTGGGGGCTACCCCAATTAGAAATAAAAACAAACAAACAAATAACAGTGTTGGCTACCTCCTCCTCCTCCACCACCGCCACTTCCACCTACACTGCCACGGTCACGGCCTAGTCAACCTCTAGGCTACTACTCCACATCCACCTCCTCCTCCCATTTTTATTTTATTATTTTTGTTATTTTAAGTTATTTCCCTATGCACATTTGTTTGTAGGGCACTTGTCCTACTCCTTACCCCCCATTTTGCTTCCTTTTGCAGCCCTCTAGCCCTTTCTAGGACTTTTTTACAGCCAGTTTAGTGGCCAAAAGTACGGGTCACCATAGACTTCAATGAGGTTCGGGGTCCGGGGTACCGCGAAGTTCGGCCGAACCAGACGAACCCGAACATCCAGGTGTCCGCTCAACTCTAACAATAACCCTTTTTCTTGTTGGCCGGGGATCTTGAGGTTGAAGAACCACCGCCCCCCCCCCTGAAAAAACTGCGATCCTTTCCTTGCAGAAGTCATCAACCTCATCCAGAGGCTAATGTCCTTATGATCCCACCAGATGGACGGCCGAATAGCTTTACACTGACAAAATTGTTCGTCATATCGAAACCATGCCACCATAAACCCTATGTGCTTCTCGAATAGCATCTAAATAACAGAAAAGGGCTGAACAATTGTTCGGCTCCTTTTTGCCAATAACGCTTGCTAAAAACGCAAACGCCTGTAACCAATTTAAGAAAGTACGAGGTATCAACTGGTAGCGGCAATTTTCCTCATCCTCCTTTTTGGTGTCATCTGCTTTGACCCTATCTGAATTAAACTTCTCTAAAGGGAATAAGGAAAAGATTTCCACATACTCCCCCTTTCCAGATTTTCTCACGCACAAACATATACCTTCCTTCTGGCTGAATCCACCAGATGCACTTTGTCCGCTTCCCTGTCCCCCGTCGACGTACCGCTGGCCGAGCAACTCCCGCGGAGCATGTCTCCCTCAGTCTGCATACCTGCAGCCACCAACACCACCTGGGTGGCAGGCAGCTCGTGAGCCTCGTCTAGGGCCCTGTGTTGCAAATCCCACGGCGAAACCGGGCGAGGGTCCTGCGGCGTCCCAGAATCCAATCAGTGAAGCAGATCTTTCAGTTGAGACAAAACTTCCCTGACACCAACTGCACCCCCAATTCGCCAGTACCCCCCACTCCCTGACCTAAAACAACAGACCCCACAGAGGAAGAACCTAAAGCAGAGGCAAGATTAGAGCACTTACAAGGCTGCGCAGGGCCAGCAACCCCTCCAGCCACAGATCCGGATGCCCCTGCTGGCTCCTGTAGCTCGCCATCCTCCGAGCTGGTGACCTCTCCCTCAGGCCTGACTTCCTCAAAAGCCTGCACAGGGGAACCCTGCCAGCTGTCCTCCGCTGTGCTCACTTCTGGTGCAATCTCTGTTGCTGGCCACCTGCCAGATCTTCCCTGCACAGGGCACTGTGCAGCTCTCCCAGGCCGACCTGCCACATCCTGGGCATCGTGGACAGTGGCCGTGCCTCCACTCCGCACCCTCATGACATCACTCCAAAGGTCCTGCAGGTTCTGGCTGAGCAGTACAGAGACCACCGATTTCACAGGCAGCCCTCACTGTCTGCCAGTCAGACTGTGCTACACCCGATAGCCACTGCCTCTAGGCTGATGTGCCCCCTTTTCGTCCTCTTTCCCCCGCACCGAATAGCAGGCCGCTGGCCATGCCTGGGGCCAGGCCAGCGCCCGGAACTGTTCCACTCCCATGCTGAGCTGGCCCCCTGGCAGAGACATAGCCACGTGGGCCAGCGACTGCTCCTGTGTCCGCACGACAATGGAGGAGAGACGTTTGTATGAGTGTCTCTCCCCCATGGGCCCTGCCAATGATGGGGATTCCTTCCAGGATCTCCCTCCCAGCAGCGTCCACTTAGAGAGGGGTCGGGAAGGGTCTCTATTGGAGCTCCTAGAGGTTGGCGCTGGGCCCGAGGGGTAGTCTCTGGGCTTAGGCGCTCCGGAGGCCTAGACCTCCGAGCACGTGCCCGAGGAGTAGGGTCCGTCTCTGATTGTACTTGGCCTTCCCCCCATAACATGTCAGCGATCGTTTCTTGCAAAAGTTCTGGGCCATGCACTGCAGCTGCAACACTGAGCTGGTTCAAAAGCTGCTCCAAAGCTCCAATTTCTGCATCCACTGGCAAAAACGCAGGAGGTGCGCAGAAGGACGTTCATCCGATGGCTTCCGTCTCCGACTGTTATGGTACCACCCCTTCCTACAGTCTTCTCTCCTATGCTCCTCCCATCACCCCAATCCACCAATCATGTAAGTAAAACTCCCACCCATCTCCTTGCCACATTAACTCTAAGATGTCTGGTTCCCCTTCCATCCTGTCATGCCAGCCCTACGCTTCATTCGTTCCTCGTAGCTCCGAGCCTTTCACTTTGCAAGGAAATTTTCCTTTTGTTTAGTGAATGTGTTGAAAACTCACTTTGCAAAGAATTCTCAATCGCCTGCAAGGAAAATAAAAAAAATAAAAAATGATTTTTTCTTGTACATGATTGGATGATGGAAGTCAGCAGAGCTTTAACTCACTTATTCACCAAAGTAAAAATTCCCTTGCAAAAGATTTGTCTATTTTCCTGTAGTAAATTAACCCCACAGAGTTCCTGGAGCAGTGAATCGGCAAGGCAGAGGAGAAGGCAGATGGGAAAGTTGAGGCTGTGCTCTTTCCTGCAACATCTGCCTCTGGTCAATGAGAATGTGTATGGCCAGAGGACACGGCAGTTTGAAGTAGAGAAGGAAAGAGGAAAGAGAGGCAGACTGAGATTTAGTTAATGCCATTGCCCATGTATTGTAACAATTGCCTTGTCTGTTTGGTGCCTGCATGTTATAATGATTTCTTGTTTATTGCTAACATTATGTAATGCTTGCTACATGTGCACCCATTAGACTGCGTCCTTAAGACCCCCTCAACTAACCTCTTCTGCAATCTCAGAATCATGTGGGTGTTTACTAAAGGCAAATAGGCTGCTCAATTGCAAGGTAAGTTATACTTTGCAAGGAAACTTCCCCTTAGCTTAGTGAATAAGCTGATGCTCTGTTGACTTCCATCATCCAATCATGTGCGCTATTTTTTTCTTATTTTTGGGGGTTTTTATTGTTTTTTTTTATTTTCCTCGCACATGATTGGGTATTTTTTGCTAGAAAGTTTTACCATGTTCACTAAGCTCTGGGGAAAATTCTCTTGCAAAGTGAACAGCCTTTGCCTATCTTTAGTAAATCAACCCCAAGAGTTCTAAACATTCTCAGGCATGTGAATGTATTAACTTACATAAAAATATACTGCCTGCACTAAAGTGTGAAAAGGACCTTAAAGTGGATGTAAACCCTCACATACTGTATACTCAGTGAAGTGAACAGCCTCAGATGATACACAGGGATGAAACAAATCTCCCTACATACGTTTTACATGTATATCTGCTGTCTTCAGCTTTATATATTCTTTAGAAAGTTTTGATCGTGTTAGAGATTTTTCTCTTCCTGTTCAGCACTGAGTGTCAAGTCTGGGCATACAGCCAAGACATCTTTATAAAAGCAATCAGCGCAAACCACATAAATATTACAAAACTGCTATTGCAAGTTGATCAATAAAGGTTAATCACATCACCTCAGATGAATTTGATAAAAAATAAGTGCAGCGCAATAATGTCCTACAAAGTAAGAACCAAAACAATAAAGTCCAAAGTGTAAAATTCCAGTGTGGAAGCACAGATCCCAGAGCTTGGTAGGAATAACCATGTGAAAAAAATAATCCAATCCAATAGGCACTGTGTGACAATCCCTCCACCAGTAGGCAAAATGCTCACTTACCAAAACGGGTGGACTCCTGAATTACCAGGAAGTCAATCACGCTTGTCTCCACTGGGGAGAAATACGATGATCGCCAGCACTCCAGTAAATCCCAAACGGATATGTGGTCCATGCTGACAAAGTCCCGTAGGACGTAACACGTACGGGGAGGAGCTATGTTGAGGACATCACTCGCTGCCATCCATCATTTTACGGAGTTGGAGTATACAGTTACCGTCTATAGACTGTTTTATTCTATTAACTTACGGCTAAACATGTGAGTGTGCCACTTTTTAAATAAACCGATCTGAGTTTTAATAGCAATGAGCACTTAGAGCTTGTTTGTTTCCACATATCCATTTGGGCTGTATGGATTGACTGGAGTGCTGGCGATCATCATATTTCTCACCAGTGGAGACAAGTGTGATTGACTTCCTGGTAAATCAGGGGTCCACCCGTTTTGGTAAGCGTGCATTTGCTAAGACAGCTGATTGGAGGAAAGGCACACACCCCCATTCCACATAGGCAGAGACTCTCAGAGCTGTCCTGTGACACGGCAAGCTGTCTGCTAATCTATTTATAGCAACCTCCCCGACACAAATTTCAGGCTGCTTTTATCTCCTGTGACGGAGAACTTGTCAGAAGTTATCAGGCTGATAACAGAAGAACGGAGCAGGAGAAAGCCATTGGACTCTTTGAAGAGACATAAGAAAACACTGCAGATATATGTGTCCAGCTCAAATTTCATGCATCTGGTTTATATCCACTTTGAAGTATTAGTAAAAGCTTGTGTTTTTTTTTTTTTTTTTTTAAATAACAAATATGTCATACTTACCTGATCTGCTCAATGGTTTTGCACAGAGCAGCCCCAATCCTCTTAGTTTTGGATCCTCCACCGGCAGTCCCTCGCTCCTGAGCCACGCTCCTCTGAATGGACATTGTTCATTCACACACATGGCGCATTTTGGCCCATGCCCTGCTCTCTCCTCATTGGCTCACTTGCTGTGGTTGATTGACAGCAGTGATTGATTGACAGCAGCAGAAGCCAATGGCTACTGCTGCTGTGTGAGTCTATGAGGAGACAGAGATGCGGGAGAGCTGCTGCTCTCATGCACATTGCTGGATCGAGATGGGGCTCAGGTAAGTATAAGGGGGTTACGGGGGGGGTTGCACCCAGAAGGTTTTTTACCTTCATGCATAGAATGCATGACGGTATAAAAAACTTCTGCCTTTAAAACCACTTTAATCTGCAGTCTTGTTTAAAATCACAATAACAACATTGCAATATGTGGATAAAATTTATTTCATAACAGAAGCAGATCATTTAGTGTGTGTATGCCTTCCAGTAAAGTATGTAGGACATATACTGTATGTAATGTTGCTCTACAGTTCTGTACTTTCACTTCTATTAGCCAGATAGCAAGGATAACTTGCTACAAATTTGTGACAGTGTTGAATTGTAAGTCTGTTAACTGCTGCACATTTTCATTGGCAAGTTGTACACTTGCAGAGCACTTGAAGCACAAGTTTTAGCTGACACTTTTCCAATTTGTAGCAAATTTGCATTGCAAGTCTCTAGCAAGAGCAAAGTTGCAGTGGTGAGTCTATAGCAAGAGCTCTGCAAGCCATAGTTACCCCTGCAGTGGGATGACTATTGCACAACATAACTAAATCAGAACTTGCAGCAGATTTGCAGAATGTTTGAATGTTGATCTGGAGTCATGCAATGTGGACTTGCTGTAATTGTGCAACAAACTTGTGAAACTTGGCAAGTCTAACAATAGCTTAGCAAGTCATTTTCCAACTTGCAGTTGAATTGCTTGCTCTGGGTATCAGGTACTGATTTCGGCCCCATGTACACTAGCTTAAAAAACACTCTTAGCAGCAGCTTTTGAGTTTTTTTTTTCTGCTTCTAGAAGCAAATAGTAGTATCCTGCGTGTCCATGCACACTATTTTAGTCTAGAAGTATTTTTGAAGCTTCAGCTTCAAAGAGCAGAAAAAAAAATGCTGATTGTTTTTTTTCCCTTAGTGCCACTGGTATCCTTAACCACCAGTGTAGCTGAGTGGGTACCTGGCTTTGATTGCCGCACAGCAATGTACATCATGTCCGGCCCCTCCTGAAGGTTTCTCTTACGTACAATACTGGCTCCTGCAACCAAAGTCGGTGGACAAATCGGCTTGGGGTGCTGACATTGCGATATCCCTGGACAGGTAAGTGTCCTTATATTAAAAGTTAGCAGCTACAGTATTTGTAGTTGCTGAGTTTAATTTTTTTTCCCCAGACTGGAACTCCTCTTTAACATAATAAAAAAAATTGAAAGAAAAAAAACAACGGACATCAGGAGCGCCTCCTGAATGCCTGCCAGCAGTCGTTGCTATTCCACCCTCTGAAAAGTGATCCACCACAAACCACTTTTCAGATGGAGGTAAGCTTACCACCTGTCTGAAAGAGCCCTAACTTTGCCTTTTAAAAACATAACATTGAATAATGTATCTGTTTAGTGCAATTTCTGATAGCTAGTTAGAGATCCCTACATGATGACAAAAGAGGGACAACTGAGGAAGAAAGAGGGACAAAGGGATTTGGGTCCAAAAGAAGGACAGTTGGGAGCTATGCAATTCTAACACTAAGCACAAATCCTTCACTCCATAGAAAAACAGTCTTCAAGCATTCACAACTTGAAGAACATGGCCCTTTTTTCAAGTGGCCCACCCTTTTCCTTCTAGTGCCTGGCAAGGAAAGTGGGAATAATTCTACACACCTTCTGGACACCTAATGGAACATTAAACCAGTCAGCATCGGAGATGAAAGGTCAAGCCACAACAGAAACAAGACTCAAATGTGCCTTCAGATTTTCTTTCCGATGTCTGTAGGCACAGAGTTTCCTGCTTTTCTTTTCTTGTTAAGGGGCAATACGATTTACAAACTAAATAAACATTAAGCGTTAGCGCAAACATTGCAGAAACCCTGCCTGTCTCTGTAGTAAAACACTAGGTTACACAGCACACGCTGTTTAGTTCATGGAATAAATAAGGAAGGACCACTAACCAACTATGATGACCAATTTCATTTGTAACCATTTAACCGGGTAATTTGCCACTTTAAGGTTGACGCAGCTATCAGTCATTTTGTTGTTTGTTTATATTATTGGAGCTTGAATGTGTTGTTTATCCTGGAAGAGGCCAAATTCCAGCACGTCAGCAACTCCCTAATCTCTTTAATTAATATATAATTTATGACTGGCATATGGTTGGTTTATAATGTATATAATGAACATGGGATATGTATGGGATAAAGTATGAAATCACTATAGCAGCCAATCAGAATCCTTGTTTTATTTTCAACTGTACCCTCAAAAATTACAGTTCTGAAACTCCAGGTCTTATAAAAAAAAATGTGATTTCCCAAGATTCTGTTACATTTACATTGATGGATTCAATGCCATTTGCTGGCATTAGCATTATGTTTTTTTTTTTTTTTTTTTGCAGAAGATAGGACTCCTGTTGGTAGTGTGTGTAGAGGGTTAAATACTGACATACACTATATTGTCAAAAGTATTATTTATGGCGCCTGCCTTTACACGCACATGAACTTAAATGGCATCCCAGTCTTAGTCCATAGGGTTCAGTATTGAGTTGGCCCACCCTTTGCAGCTATAACAGCTTCCACTCTTCTGGAAAGGCTCTGATGACGCTACTGGGGTGGAGCGAAATGCATTAGGTACGTCATTTCCTGGAATTTGGAACGCAAACCCTGGATTGCGCGGATTCTTATATGCTTGTCATGAAAGACTAAGAGCCGATTCACACAGTGGCGACTAAGTCGCCTGACAAGTCGCGCCCCATGCAGTACAATGGAACTGTTCTAATAGGAGCAACTCAAACAACGAAAAGGTTCCTGTAATACTTTCGGGGTGACTTCAGGCGATTTGCATTGACTTCTGTTACAGAAGTCGTTTGCAAGCCGCGCTGAAGTCGCACTGTGCGGGGCGGCTCAGATTCGGCCCTGAAGTCACATCACCCCTATGTGAACCGGCTGTAGCATGTGAGTGGATATTGCTTTGTAATAAAACCTTTCCAAACAATACCACGCCATGTATGCTCTATTTCTTATCTTATGAGTATGTTTGACCACTGGGGCTGTTTGGAAAAGGCAAGGATACTACTATGAAAGACATGTAGCCAGGAGTCTGGCATTTCTTCTTTGACATAGGGACAATATTGCCCACGGAAGACTATGGAGAGTTTCCCCTAGTGCTGAGTTTGTTAAAGGAAGAATGGAACTGTGTGGGAATGAAGCCTTGTGGGAATTGTAGTGTAACAGAGGGAAGTGTCATTAGACTCTGTTGTGGAGGGACTCCATTTCCCAGCTGGCTGTGCTGTGTTGGAAGCTTCTGGGAAGTACAGTGCCTTGTGGGAGAACTTAAGTCAAGGGAGGGGCTTGCTGCAGCCTCTTTGGATGGCGTGATCGATCAGCAAGGACCCTGTGCGCCTCGACAGCAGGATCGCGGTCTGCGGCCTACACACAGATCCAGCAGGCTGCATTTCTACAGAGTTCCAGCAAGCTGCTGTGCTACAAGTGTTCCAGTGGATGATCTGCGGAGCCAGCTTGTTACCATCTAAGTTAGTTCCAGATCCAGCGGTAGTGATCGATCAGGGAGAGCTGCAAGGAGTGCAGTGGAGGCCGTTTCCAGGAGCTTAGAGCGGGAGCGTTTCATCAGTTTCAGCGTTCTCAGCATCACCATCTTAGCAGTCAGACCACCTGTCTACAGTCATCTGTCTGGTCAGATGAGCGGGATCAAGCCCATCCATAAGAGTACTGTTTGTCCCTACAGTCCTTCTTGAAAGAAAGATCCTAGTTACCTCAAATACTATCATCTCGTTGAGGATATTGGAGTACAGTTACTAAGCGCACTGGATTGCCGCTAGTTATCAGCTTGTTCCAAAACTCAGTGATCACTGGGAAGGTTCTGTTCTTAATACAGTGAAGTTGTTAACCTATTTTTGTGCCCATCCCAAGGATTAGTGGACACAGTTGCTTTTAGGTACTTAACTTCCAAAATAACATAGCCGGCAGAAGATATGCTGAACTTTTGCATACGGAACTGCTATAACTACAGTCACTTTTTCCCCCATTTAACAAGACTCAGGACTGTTTTATCTGGTACCATTATACTTCTCTAAGAACTCTCAGGATTAGAGCAGGAGAATTTAGATAAACCATCATTACTGTTTAGCATAAGTTGTACCAGTTTAGCTGAATTGTCAAGTGGTACTGAATTGTTTGCTTTTCATTGAGTGGTATCAATTTACCTTTGGCTCACACACGTTCATAGCCAAATCCTTATCAGATATTAATTCACTCTGTGTAGTATATCGCTATTCTATCCACGAGTGAGCAAGTTGGTATTTTGATTAAGCTCAATTGGAGGAATTATACTGTTATATAAGTATACTGTTGTCTACTGGTGAATAGCAGGGAGTAGTGATTCTTTGATCTGGCCACCCCTTTTATTCATTGAGGTTTCTAGAGCTAATCTGTGTGTTGAGTTTGTATAAATCTTTTATTTAAAATAGTTTGTTGATTTCTGCCTTGAAGACACAATTTTTATTATTCGGAAGCCTCATTTTTCTCATAAAGAAAAAGTTAAGTAAACATTTCAAACTCTGGTCTCCATTACTGAAGGGGCTGAAGTTAATAACTAAAAAAGGTTGCAACATGAGTGAACCCAGAGTGTCAGGGGTGGTGGAGGACTCTCAAGGTGGGAAAGGCCAAGGGGGAATGGAATTTTCAAGTGACCCTCAAGGGGGCAGTGCTACAGACATATAGGATTTCACCAGTACAGGCAATCTCTATATGGATAGCTGGTGACTTTGGGCACAAGAGGAAGGGGAGCACAGCACTTTCATCACTTATGCTATATATTATTGCACAGCTTGCACTTTTTAACCACTTCAGCCCGGGAAGGATTTCCCACTGTAGGACCAGAGTACTTTTCGCGATTCAGCACTGCGTCGCTTTAGCTGAGAATTGCGCGGTCGTGCAACGTTGTACCCAAACAGCGTCGCACACCGTCCTTTTTTCCCCACAAATAGAGCTTTCTTTTGGTGGTATTTGGTCATCTCTGCGTCATTTCTGATCACCGCTATAAACAAAAAAACTGTGACAATTTTCCAAAAAAACAATATTTTTTGCTTTTTGCTATAAAACAAATCCAAAAAAACAAACAAATTTATTCATCGGTTTTGGCCGATTTATATTCTTCCTCAAAAATCGCAATCGGCGCAAAAGTTGCCTTTTTACAAACCATGAGAATTCATTTCTGGCGTTTTTATTTTTTCTTTTTTTTTAGTAATGGTGGCAATCTGTGATTTTTATCGGGTCTGCAATATTGGGGCAGACATGTCAGACATTTCTGACACTTTTTTGGGACCAATGACATTTATACAGCGATCAGAAATGTAAGTATCCACTGATTACTGTATAAATATAATTAACAGTGAAGGGGTTAACCTGCAGGGGCAGATCTAGGGGTTAACTGTGTTCCCTAGGCGTGTTCTAACAGTGAGGGGGCTGGGCTGTCAGAGGCATAAGAGATCTAACCGATCTCAGTGACAGGGATCAGTAGATCTCTTAGATGCTGCCTGTCAGAACCGGGAGCCACCGTGTTTACTTCGGCGGTTCCCTGTTCTTTCCCTCTGGCAGCTTATCGCAGCTCGCTGGTGCACATCGGGTCCGCCCGAGCCACGGGCACACTCCTCCAGAGTGCTGCAGGCACGAGCGTGCGCCGGCGGCGGCGCGCTAGCATCCCCTAGCAGCCTATCCGTAAATCGCCGTCTATTTAAGGTGATTCGCGAGACAGAGCCACACAATATCATTGCGATATTGAAGATTTACAGCACTTCATGAACTTTTTTATTGCAATATTTTGTCACTATTGACGGTTGATATTATAGATTAGTTGCTAATGATTTTATATATTTGTTTGGCACTATAATGAGCACAGACAGCGCAGGTATTTCACATACTACTTCTGAGAAGGCTACCCACAAAGTTTAGGAGTGGGTCTACGGGAATGTTTGACCATTCTTCCAAATTTGTGAGATCAATCACTGATGTGGACGAGAAGGCCTGGCTCGGAGTCTCTGCCCTAATACATCCCAAAGGCAAAGGTGTTCTATCGGGTTGAGGTCAGGACAGGTGCAAGCCAGTCAAGTTCCTTCACCCCAAACTTGCTCATCCATGTCTTTATGGACCTTGCTTTGTTCACTGGTCAAAATCATTTGGTGGCGGAGGTTATGATGTGGGGTTGTTTTTCAGGAGTTGGGCTTAGCCCCTTAGTTCCAGTGAAGGGAACTCTTAACGAGTCAGCATTCCAAGGCATGCTGGACAATTTCATGCTTCCAACTTTGTGGGAACAGTTTTTGGATGGCCCCTTCCTGTTCCAACATGACTGCGCACCAGTACATAAAGCAAGGTCCATAAATGCATGGATGAACGAGTTTGGGGTGGAGGAACTTGACTGGCCTGCACAGTCCTGACCTCAACCCAACAGACCACCTTTGGGATGAATTAGAGCAGAGACTGCGAGCCAGGCCTTCTCGTCCAACATCAGTGCCTGACCTCAAAAATGCACTTCTGGAAGAATGTTCAAAACATTCCCATAGACACACTCCTAAACCTTGTGGACAGCCTTCCCAGAAGAATTGAAGCTGTTATAGTTGCAAAGGGTGTGCCAACTCAATATTGAACCCTACAGACTAAAGACCCGTACACACAATGCAAATTTCGGATGGGGATTTTCGTTAGACGGCCTGTCATCCAAAATTCTTACCGTTAGTATGCTCCTTTCAACAGCCGCTTTTGATTTTTTGTCAGACAAAGCTGGATGTGCAGACTAGTAAATTTTTGTTGAGTGACAACGCAACGTCCAATTTTCGTTCCGTTAGTAGGGTTTTCGTACGAAAAAAATCGCATGACCGAGACTACGCATCCTTCCCCGGGAAAGGGTTAAGCAGTACCTGACTATTTTAATGAAGTTCTTACTGTAAGTAATGCTGCACAATGAGGTTTCTTTTCTGCTTGCTTTATGAATGCACTATGAGAAAATACTATTAAATACCAGCAAAAGAGGATGGTATCTTTTAAGCCACCAGCTATCCCATATTGGAGGAATAACCTTATTGATCTGTGACAAGTGAGATTGACCGCCTTTATTTAGACGGTCCACTCAGTCTGGTAAGAGTCAGTGTGTTTCTCTCCCTCCTGGAGATGGATCTTTTCCTTTCCTGACGGCTCCATGTCAGCACAGCTGGGTATAGGCTCCGCGCCCCATGCCTCCAGGACTTAACTCATATAAATTTGAGCCCACCTACAGCCTCGAAGTTCTTCTTTTTTGCTCCTATGTGCAGAACCTTGGTGTGCTCCTCTACCTGGCTGGTCGAAAGGGCTAGCCATCCGTCCATGTGTGTGGATGTGGCTGGACGCAATCCCTGGTGTCTCGGCTAAATGACCCATAAACCAGGGAACCCCGCTGCTGGTTTTCAGGGTGGCTTATATCATGGCTAACAGCCTTGTTTGGGGTCTGCTGGGTTCTTGGTAAGTGGACATCGGTGTCTGCAGGGTCTCCCCTAGGCACGCGCACCCGTGTTACAGTCGGATGGCGCAGGTTGGGTGAGCTAATGTTAAAAATGCTTTGTATCCAAATGAATGCTGCATTGCTGGGAATTGTGCCTTGCCCCCTGCAGTTACTATGCATACCCTGAGCTCCTCCACAGGAAGTACTCTGCATAACAGGTGCACAAAGTAATACTTTGTCTGTTCACACATGGCATTAACCCGTTCGTGGCTGCTCATGTTTGCTTTAATATTGTGCCATTGAGCCAACCCTTTCAAAGACCAGCATTCCCAGGGAAGGTAGAGGGGCCACCTGTGGATGAATACGGTAGCCAGCTATTGCCTGTTGAAATCTCAAACATCCTTTTTACATTTGTTTGTGCTCTTCAGTTTTTCACCAAAAAAAAAGAGGGGGAGAAGCATGCTTTTATAATGTCTACAATTCCCTGAAGTTGTGTATGTAATTCTGTTGCACATTTTTTTTGTTGCTGTTCTGAACAAAACTTTCATTGTGTCCTGATCCTGCAGGGTAAGATTAGCTAATTAACCACCTGTTGATCAGGGCTGTAGATGAAGCTCAGTCTCCCGCTAGCTGTGGTTAACCCTTGGGGCTCTGTTTTCACTACTGCATGTTGTTGTGCGACTTGAAACATGTGAAGTTGCATGACAAGTCAAAATCTATGTATTTCTATGGCCCCCATTCTAATTGCTGCAACTCAAAGCAACCAATCCAAAAAAGGTTTTTGCACTACGTTGTTCCGAATTGTTGCAGCTTTGGTCCAGAGATTGTAAAGTTGGATCACATCGGCACTCAGGGTCACATCAAGTTTGCATTCTAAATCGTGCAACTTTAGGGTCGCAGTAGTGGAGACCTAGCCTTAGGGTTGTTACCGACTCTTGCTTTGGTCAAGCAGCCAGAAATGAGGATGATGATACCGAACAGGTTGTCACATTTAGTAAACAAGTGGCAAATGGAGTGTTTCCTCTTACCCTGTGAAGGGATTATATTCTCTGGCAATGAGCAGTCTCATAGCTTTCCCAAGCAAACATTCCTCTTCAGACTCTATAAGAGGAAGACGTGGATGGGTATGACAGTTTGTATCCTACTAGCTCAAGCAGCCAGGGATAAAGATGCCACAATCCAAAAGCATATTGGCAATACACTCTAAAGGAGGGGTCTCTGCTCACCCTTTAGGGTTTTCTTCTCTGGTAATGAGAAGCTGCCTAGCCATACCAGGCGAAACAGCTAGTTTTCTCAGTTTCCGGATGGTCATGACTAGTGTTGAGCGAACCCGGACTGTAACGTTCGGGTCCGTACCGAACTTTAGGGTGTCCGTGGCACGGACCCGGACCCGGACATTTCAAAAATCGTTCGGGTTCGGTCCGGGGTTCTGCTATTTTACTCCACGTGTTGAGAAGCTGCAGGGCAGCCAATCAACAAGCGTTTCACTGGTTTGCCCTTAGAAGCCATCAGAGCCATGCCTACTAATGGCATGGCTGTGATTGGCCGGTGCATCATGTGACCCAGCCTCTTTATAAGCTGGAGTCACAGTGCTGCAGTCACATGCTCCTTGGGTTAGTGTAGGGAAAGGTAGCTGACGGCGTGAGGGACAGATTTTAGCCATTTTAAGACCTGATCCTGCATCCTGAGATAGATTACTTTACTACTGCTGTCTGTGCTGTTGCTCTGAGGACAGATAGCAGAAATTAGA